>JBCEWC010022360.1:0-10058 GCA_038996855.1 Solanum aculeatissimum | reverse complement strand
TTTCAGCACTTTTAAAATACTTTAAAAGCACTTTTTAAAAGTTATTTTTTTTCAGCTAAGCCAAACGGGCCCTAAGACTTGAAATATTTTCTGTATCTCAACACTCTCTTTCACTATTCATACTATAATTTTTTTCACACTTGACATATTTCATCTCCTACGAAATACAAGAAAAATGCACCATTCTTCCATTTAATCAATGGGTAGAGTGAGGGGAGTGCAATTAGTAGATAAATGTAATAGATGATAGATAAGTTATAAGAAACTAATGATCATATGATCGAGAGTTACAATAACTAATAGTAGAAGGGAATTTACTTTTAATCCACTTGATAAGTAGAAGGGAATGGGGGAATTATATATGTAGAGTGCTTTTGGAAAGCTAGGTTTTCTCAAGATTTATACTCCCTCCGATCACTTGTCACTATTTCACTTATATATCGAGATCAAACTATATGAACTTTAACCAACATATTAAGATGTATTTTTCATCATATTAATATGAGAAAGATTGCAACTTATAACATTTTTTTTATAGTTTTCAACCATCTAAATTTTAGATTTAAATATTAAATTTAGCTATTTCAATTTAGCTTTGAACTTTAGTCAAGTTAATTTCGAAAAGCGAAATAGTGACAAGTAAAAATGAACACAGAAAATATATTCCCAATTAAACAAATTAAAGATTCTCCAATTTTTGGTTTCATACGACCTTTTTGTGGGTTGGGTTAGATCCACAGCCCATAAAGTCTACACATGATACCCAAAAATGAAAAAAAAAAGAGGAGTATATTCTCAATATTTGAAAAGTTAATATTAAAAAGTTCTCTTAATTAAGAGCATATATAATACATTTGGTTGGATTGGTATAACAATTAGATATCTCTATAATAATTATTTTTTGTAATAATATAGTTAGTAATTATAAACAATATTCTTATAGGTCGTGTGTTCATTGTTCCGTATGAATTAGGAAAATATTTTCATAAATAATAGTTTCTTGAAAAATGTAAAATAAGTGAAATTCTTTCTTATTTTCTTGTGTTAGATAAGACAAAAATAATATTTAAAAATATTTATATAAGACAAAAATGATATTTAAAAATATTTATATATAATTTAAAGCGAAGTAAAATTATAGTTCAATCGGAACAAATTAACTAATAATATAAGATTATAATATAATATTGAAAAATGTTTAACTATTGGTAGCTCTTAATATTTATTATCATCATTATTATACGAAAATAAATACACAAATTAATCATGCATGAAACTGGAAACGTCACTACTATAACATAAGTATTTACAATTTTTTCTTCTCTGATTCAATTAAAATATTCATGAAAATAGTTACTGAATATTTTTTAGTGAAAAATTTCAATGAGAAAATAATAATTTGTTAGTAGTGCGTGAAAACAAATGATAAGAAGTTAATGTTCCGTTCCTTTCTAATTGTCAAATTTTTCTCTTTTAGAGTCAAATATATAAATTTTGACTACATTTTAAGATATTTTTTTTTATTATATTGATATGAGAAAAAAGTTACAATTAATAATACTTTTCTTATAGTTTTTGAATATCTAAAGTTTTATTTTAAAATATCAAATTAATTTAATCTAATTTAGCTATGAAAATTAGTCAAATTAACTTTTGAAAAACCCAACATAACAACCAAAAAGGGATGAAAGAAGTATTTAATATGCACTTTTATCTCCTCATGATATAAAAATCAACTACCTACGTAAGGGGCACGAGCCCGAATTTGAATTTTATAGATTCTGAAATATTTTCATCAAACTCATAGCTTGTTTTATTTATCAAGTTCTCTATTAAATATTCATACATATACATATATAATAAATTTCTTAATACAAAATATAAAATCCAAGCAAAAATTATTAAATTCTTCTCAAACCAAGGGTGTAGCTATCCCTTTGTCAGGAGATTCATATAAAACTCCTTTGACGAAAAATTATACCATTTATACATAGTTAAAATAATTTTTTATATAGTAGATCTCAAACCCTATTCGACTAGTTCGTGTATACGTTTTTTCAAATTTTGAACCTACTTAGTGACAATCCTGGCTCCGCCACCCTCCCAAACCATACCTAACTTATAGCTCCGTCCTAGAGGCAAGGACTTAGTATACAAGTCTTAGAAAAATAAAATTTTAAAACTATTAAAAGAAAATGGAATTAAGAAATACTAAATATTAAGGTAAACTTTGACAATTGAGGACACTCTTCTACTTCCTACTACTATAAATATGTGAAGGATCCTATTGCACATCATATTAAGTAGTACTAAGCTAGAAACTTGGACAATATATATCTTCTTTTATCTCTTTTTAGTTTTTACTAGTAATAATTTCTTTGTCATGGCTAAGGTATCTTTTTTACTGGTACTATTTATTATAGTCCCTTTTGTTTTAATTGGAATGAGCTCAGCTCAATTGACTTCCAATTTCTACAATTCATCCTGCCCAAATGTGCTTTCCATAATCAAAACAGCTGTGAATTCTGCTATCGCTACTGAATCTCGCATGGGGGCTTCCCTCCTTCGCCTTCATTTCCACGATTGCTTTGTTAATGTAAGTTACCTTAATTAGTATTCACATGCGTAGAGGCGAAGTCAAAAAGTTTGAACTCAAGCTATTGGATTCTATCGAATCTATAACTGTCGTACTGGCTCCACCCATGTAATAAAAAATAACACTCTCATGCGTCCAATTGGGTGGAGCTAGAGTATGGCCTATGAATTCGGTAGATCAGACTCAGTAGCTTTAGTTCAAACTTTGTGTATAAACTATAATTTAAAAGAACAAGAATTTCAAATCCATAAAATTCTAATTCTTGCTTCGCCTCTGCAAGTGTCATACAAATGAATTTTATTTATGAATTTGAACGTGCAGGGTTGCGATGCATCTGTTCTATTAGACGATACATCAAGTTTCACGGGAGAGAAGACTGCTAATCCGAATAGTGGATCCCTAAGGGGGTTCGACGTGATTGATACTATCAAAACTCAAGTCGAATCATCTTGTGCCGGTGTTGTATCTTGTGCTGATATTTTAGCAGTTGCAGCTAGAGATTCTACTGTTAAAGTAAGCTAATAATTCAAATAATACTCCTTCCATTTTACTTTATGCGTATTAAATTTAACTCAACATGAGTATAAGTAATTAAGTGGGGCAAAATTTTATAATTTTAAATTCTAAAATTCAATGTATATAGTTTTTTTTTCTTGGGACATGCCTTGCAATAAAATACCAAGTAGTAACAAACATCCCATGTAGTTTATTTTTAACTAATTAAAATAAACTTGTTAGTTAGGAAAAAGAAAAGAAAGCATGTTGACCTTTAGAAAAAGTTTGGATTATACAAATTAAATAATTGAATGTGTAAATTAATTAATATATTTTTTAATGATTTTTTTAGCTTGGTGGACCTAGTTGGACTGTATTACTTGGCCGAAGAGACTCAACAACTGCGAGTTTGAGTACAGCGAATAGCGACATCCCTGCACCAACTTTGAACCTAAGCAGCCTTATTTCTTCATTCTCGAACAAAGGTTTCAGTTCCAGGGAAATGGTCGCTCTATCAGGTTCTCACACAATAGGCCAAGCGCGGTGCACTACTTTTCGCGATCGTCTCTACAATGAAACCAATATAAATGCCTCATTTGCAACTTCACTTAAATCGAATTGTCCACAGAGTGGAAGTGACAACAACATCTCTCCACTAGACACTACAAGCCCAACCACGTTTGATAATTCTTACTATAAGAATTTGCGAATTCAAAAGGGGCTTCTTCATTCTGATCAACAACTTTTTAGTGGAGGCTCTACGGATTCTATAGTTAACACTTATAGCTCAAATCCTGCTACTTTCTTCACGGAATTCGCAAATGCCATGGTGAAAATGGGTAATCTTAGCCCACTTACTGGCACCAACGGTGAAATCCGTAAAAATTGCAGGAAAACCAATTAAGATTTCGCCAAAAAAAGAAAGAGATTCTAAAATTTAATCTCGAAATTTCAAGTGTTGCTTATGTGTTTCCTTTAATTTTGTTTTATCTCGAATTTTGACGTTCTATGTTGTTAATTTGGAGGTAAAGGTGGTAAAGTTCCCCCCTCCTATGTGTAACTTTCCTTCTGTTGAAATAAGATAATTAATTAATGATATATTTTATGTTTTGAATTTGTTGACTTGGTAAACTTTATTTTATTACCAAGTGTTTCTTATATGTTCTCATTTTTGTTGTGCAACCTAGATTCATTTATATTAATTTTTAAGTCAAATATGTACCCTAATTAGTGCATGGCCTTTATATAATAAATATAAAAAATGTAAACCACTCTATTTCATAGTCTCAATAAAATAATACAATAGTCCAATTTGTTTCGACCAAAATTTGAATCATAAATATTCTTCAGTATAAGTTGACTTTGATTGATGTACCAAAACATAAAAGGATACTATCTGCGTCTCATATTATATGACACTTTTTATTTTACATAATTATTAAGAAATTATTACTAATATACTAGTAAATTTTACTATTTTACCCTTTATTTATATCAATGTACATTAAATTAAGTTAGAAAAAATTAATATACTAATTAATGGTGGGGTAAAATGAGAAAAAAATAATTAATTCTATCCTAACTTAGTAAGTGCCCATATAATATGAGAAAAATATTTATAGAAAGATGTCCATATAATATGAGACGGAGAAAGTAGTTACTAATATTTAAAGAAATTAATGCTCTCTAATTTTCCACACCAAATCTATTTGAATTTTTTTTTTTTTAATTAATCCATGATCCTACATGCATTATATTAGAGTAATAAAAAAATAACAAATTCTTGACCAGAGAATTAGGCTGTGTTGATTGGCACCCTTTAATTTTAATTTATAATTAATTTTTCAATTGACTTTATCTGGAGGTCAAAAGTTTATAATTTTAGCTACTCAATCATTAATTTATGATTAATTTTCCAATTGTTTTAACATTATATTTATGTTTAAAAGTCCAATTGACATGGATAAATAATCTCCATGACCTAGTAAACAAATATGATTATAGCTCAGAATCTATAAACTAAAACTTTTAATTTCACCTTTTATATGTCTGTCTCATATTGGATATGAGACTATTATCTAGGATTAAAAAATTATTCTCTTCGATGATTCCCTTTAATTTATTTGTCTTATTTATTTTAAAATATTTTATTTATTTTTTATAATATTTAAATTTCAACCTTTTACTCGATATATTTTAGATCATAAAATTATTGAATGTTTTGATTTATTCTTTATATATCTAAATGTCTTCTTTATTATTTTAAATTTTATGTCACGTCAAAATCAAACAAACAAATTACAACAGTTGAGTATGATTGCGGAGAGGGTGTGTTTGGTATGCAAGGAGAGGGTCTTCTTTATTCCTCTACGACTTTATTAGAATGTTCTTCCCTTTGGAATGAATAAAAAATTAGATCTCTTTAGCTACATACTTTTCTTTCATTTTTTTTTCTGAAAACAATAATTAACAAGAAAAAGAACCAAAAGGTCTAAGAAATATGTAAACAAAAACATTTAGGGGGAAATTAAAACCTTAAGATTATACATGTATTAGATGGTGTAAGTATATTTAGGGATCGTTTGGTAGCTGATTAGGAAAAAAATAATACATGTATTAGATCATGCATAAATAAAACTATGTTTGGTAGTCAGTTAGGATTATGTATTAAACTAATATGGTATTTTATTTGCAATTTAGAAATCACATAAAGGATACATGTATAATTTTATATTGAATAAAAGAGGTGATAGCTAATATATAAATAACTAAATTCTACATAAAATGATACACAAGTTTTCTTATAACTTATTCATGTAGTACTAATATTTGCATAACTCTAATTATTTTTTTTAGGAGAATTTTTGGGTCAGTGACCCATTTTATTAGAAACTCAGTCAGGTGGCTAAAATGACCCAATACAAACGGGTCCACCAATGGGAGATGAAAGGTCGACCCTCAACCGACCTATTTTAACATAAAAGCAAACCCTAGGTTTCCTAATTTTGGTTCTTCCGTTTCTTAAGTACTTTGTCCGCTATTTCCGATGCTTCAGTGGGATCCAAACCAACACTTCCTTTATCTCCTTTTCTGGGGTTCTAACTTCCTTCATCTTCCGTGTAAAGCTCTTCAGATCAGTTGTCAAAGATATATTTTCACCCCTTATCGCTTGTCGTTTCTGCTGGGACCTGACCTTGCATAACTCTAATCAACTGTCAAAACGATCCCTAAATACTTACACCATAGTCCAAACTTATTGGAGCTGTACCGTTAAATCAATGGTTGACTTTGGGCTAAATATAATTGTCAACTGCCTAAGTTAGAATTATTGGATAGATTGATGAATAGATGACTTTTAGAAAAAGCCTAAATGTAAAACTAATTGAATATTTACAAGTTACATTATTATAATTTAACAATAAACTTAACAGTCAAATAGCCTTTGAAAATAAATCCATTTGCAATTTTAGAAAAGCAAAAATAAGGATATTTAGCATTAAGACAAAAGTTGAAAAAATGATTCACCAAATGAAAATTTAATTACGCGGTTTAGTCATATTAATTGTTTAAATCTGAAATTGACATGAAAAAGTCATAACAGAATCTTCTTCTCTTTTTTTTTTTTTCTGTTAAATGTAGGGTTTAATTTATATGCATGGACAATATTTTAAAAAATTAGACCATAACAAATTAATTAACTGATTATAGCAAAAAATTGTCCAAGAAAAATAACCTAATGCCACTACAAATTGACACTGACTACAAGGTACTTATTCATTATCTTCGTCATGATCACTCTATCTTCTCAAATATTTTATCTGATTGCAGGGCGCTACTCACATAGTTAGGAAACCCACTCATCCAACGTAGATATCACGAGGAGAATAAAGTGACAGATGCGCTAGCTAAGGAGGGACTAAAGTTACCAGAATCGAATTCTCTTAGGGCAGTTTCGCCGCTATTTCTATAGTATATTGATGGTGCCACAAAATTTATCTAGGTTTACCAAAATAAAATTGTTTAATTAATCAGACCATATATATTATCCAAATTGACCAAACAAATTAAAGATTCTCCAATATTATTGGTTTCATACGACCTCTAAGTGGGTTGGGTTAGGATCTAACAAGAACCCATGGACACATTTTTTTAGTTTTTTAAAATAATGTTATTATTTTTTTTAATGATTAGAAGTAATTTAACTTAAATTTTTTTTTTTTACTCTTAATGAAATAATTTTTAATCACACAAATATTTATAATTTTTTCTAGATCATAAATATCAAAAGTAGGGATATATGCTCATTGAGTGATTTGGTTGTGTTTTGCAATTAATGATTTGACTTATAAGTTATCATTTTTTAATGTGTTAAGTTTTACGGCTTATAATATAATAAACTCTAAAAGTTCAACAATTTTAAAAAAAAAATTCAAAATCCCTTATTTTTTTTATTTTCTCTCCTAATTATCGATACATGACTCTTCACATCTCATTCTTTTTCTGCATACTAAACTTGCTCCGTCTTTTTTGCCGTTCCCGTGCTTGATTTTACATCTTTCATTTTCAAAAAAATTACCTTACTATCTTTGAATTCTATCAAAATTTATCTTCTCCATCTCGTCTTCCTCATCATATATGTTCATAATCATATCAACCAAACTTAAAGCTTTAATTTTCTTCATCTTTCTTTTCATTTTTTGTATTCATGAGTGTCGATAATGGATTCAATCCATCGTTTAGTTTAGTTTTTTCACAAATAGTTATGGAACAGGTGAACATGGTGATTCATTGAGTATTGTGATTCATGTATTGAATATATATATTCATGTGTTGAATATGGTGATTCATGTGTTTAATTGGTGATTCATTCAACTATGATGATTCATGTGTTGAATATGGTGATTCACTGAATAGTTGAATATGACAATTCATGTGTTGAATATGGTGATTCATGTGTTGAATACCGTGATTCATGTGTTGAATATGGTGATTCATTCAACTATGACGATTCATGTGTTGAATATGGTGATTCATTGAATAATTGAATATGATGATTCATTCAACTATTCCATAACTAGTCAGTTTTGGAATAGTTCAATATGGTGATTCATTACAGTGTATCACACTGTTGTATAATCATTCAAACCAGATCTAGGATGGATAAATTGAGATATTCATGATGCATCTTCTCCCAAATTTTTAAAATTTTGAATCAATATTGATTCGTTTACTGAATGATAGGCTTAAAGAATTTTAAAATTTAGATCTATTACGATTTGGAATGACTTAATTAACCTAATAAAATAAGGTAACCCATTAATTATGGGATTCTAAATAAATCTTTCATTATTTTTTCCTTATTTGACGCAACAACATTAAAGTTATCAATGTGTATCATCAAAGTAACATATGTATCCGTGTTTCTCTAAAAAATTTTTTTTTTGTAAATATGAAAAAAATTGGGATAAATTGAAATTTGCTCTTAACACTACGGGATTTATGTAAGTTATACTTACATTAATGCATTCTGATAGTAACTTCTCATCTAATGACTTGAAATGTCATAGTAGTTTGGGTGAGAGGTAAATGGAGACATATCTTTCGGAGAAAAGAGAATATTTATCTGGCGTTTGATCATAGATTTGGAATATTTATCTGGCGTTTGATCATAGATTTTTAATTATTTTTTAGGTATCAGGTTTGAGTGAAGTTTATATTGAAGTTTCAAAATGTATTTGGCCATTGTTTTTAAAAACATATTTCACTAGACACCACAAGCCCAACCACATTTGACAATTCTTACTACAGGAATTTACGAATTCAAAAGGGTCTTCTTCGTTCTGACTAACAACTCTTTAGTGAATGCTCTATGGACTCTATAGTTAACACTTATAACTCAAATTCGACTACTTTCTTCACAGATTTTGCCAATGCCATGGTGAAAATGGGCAATCTTAGCCCACTTACCGATATCAACGACCAAATCCGTAAAAGTTGCAGGAAAATCAATTAAGACTTCGCACAAAAACGAGATTCTAAAATTTAATCTCAAGATTTTAAATGTATCTGTTGACAGTGAAATTTTATTGATCAGTCCATATTAAATGTGGATTAAATCTTAAATTCATGATACATTGACCAAGTCAAATTATTGGTTAATGAGGTTGGATTAATATTTAAGTTAAAATTACATGACTTAAATAAAGTCCAAATTATATTTGGGTCAGTCCATTAAGTTGACAAGACGAGTCCAACTCATGTTCTGCAAGCCCAATGTCTTCTAAAATTAATTGAAGACCAAAATACACCCAAACCCTAGCTTACAACTATATAAAGGGGTCTTCATAAGACCAGAAAAAGGGACCAAAAAAAAAAGGGAACAAGAGGAACAAAAAGAAGAGAAATACGTAGAAAAATTCTGCTCTTCAGTGATGATCCGCAAGTCTTTCACATACAAATGAGTTTTGTCTTCAAGTTGTAAGCCGCAAATTGACAATTAGCCTCCGTGGGAGTATGAATATTTATAGATATCAAAAGTACATAAATTGTTTTCTTACAAATTATGGAAAACCCATAATTGAAATCAAATTATGGTAAATTTTCCTAAGAACCAAATTATGGAATTCCATAGGATTCAAATTATGGAAAGCCCATAATTGAAATCAAATCATGGTAAATTTTCCTAGGAACCAAAATTATGAAAAATTCAAGTTATGGAAAATTACATAAGAATCAAGTTATGAAAAATTTCATTGGAGTCAAATTATGAAAAATCTACATGGAACCAAATATGAAAAATTTTGAAAAATTTCCTACAAAAAAAAAAGATGAAATATTTGATTCATGATACTTCAAGCCTTGTCTTTAAAGGTTTGACAAGTCAAGCACTTCGACAAGCCCTGAAGTAGGGGGTATTTGTAGACAGTGAAATTTTATTGATCAGTCCATATTAAATGTGGATTAAATC
>JBCEWC010022359.1:0-10059 GCA_038996855.1 Solanum aculeatissimum | reverse complement strand
CTCCCCCCCCCCCTCCCCGCCTCCCCCCCCCCCCTTTTTTTTTTTTGATAAATAGATCAAGACCCAAACTCTTAACTCTATCTTTTTTACATGATATTATTGAAAAAATTATGCAAATAGTTAAGATTTTCAACTTATTTATTAAAAATAGCTACCTTTTTAAAAACTATTAGTTACAACTATATTTTAATTAAATATCAAGTCAAAAGTTTCCTAATGTTATTCCTTTTTTTTCTCATTTTATTTTTAACTTTTTGTTTAAAATTATTTAATATTTAAAATTGAATCTTTCTCTCTCCTTTTTAACATAACAATTTCACCCCTTTCATTTATTAAAAATTGAATCTTTCTCTCTCCTTTTTAATATAACTAGTTCAATGCATGTATGTGCCGCATCAATTTAAAGATTATAGATAAAGGGTACTTGTCAAAATAAATACAATATTCATATAAAAAAAATTAAATAAATATTATTAATTTAATGCAATAATTTAGTCTATTGTGAAATGACAAAGATGAGAAAATCAATTTTATTGCTTATAATATAGATATGTTAATAGTTTTTTAATACATAAAGTAATAATTTAGAGTTGAATAATTAACAGTAAAATAATTAACTGACTAAAATTTAATGTAATAATAGATTTCTAAATATAAAAGAAGTAGTTTAACGTTTGCAACATAATTTTACTGATTATTTTCTTTTTAAATTTGTTATATTACATATTTTTATTAACAAAATAGTTGATAGTCAAAACTTTAATTATTTATTTACATAAAATAGTCTTAAATCAAAAATGAATTCTAAATATAAAGAATTCTAATCCAAAAGTGAATCTTGAAACTAAATAAATAAAAGATAAAATAATAAATTTTAAAAAATAATGAAAAGACTATTTTGTCTAAAGCCGAATATTTTAATAAAGGGCAAAAAGTTCAAACAACATTTCTAAGGACCTCCACGATTTTAATATAGTATAGAATATTGCACCCCTTTCATTTCTTTCTCCTTTCATTTATTAAAAATTGCACCCCTTTTTAACATAATAAAATTTTACTTTCTCTCTCCTTTTATATTTATTTAAGTATGTTTATATTCATGCATTCTTGTCACAGTCTAATTGTATTCTTCAAAATTTAATATTCTTTCTGAAATTGTATTCATTCAAGTGTATATATGATTTGTATTTGTATTTTTCGCTCATTTTGGAGAAAAAAGATACAAAAATAATCTGAGTTGTCTCAAAATGAATACATATTAAGAGGAGAGAGGGATCAAGATCGAGCAACGAACGAGAGAGGATTGTATTTAATATTTATTTGGAATTGTATCCATAAGCGAAATGGTATTCCAAAGCTATCCCTCATTGTATTTCAGGTCAAATTTACGTATCCATAAGCTAAATGATATTCCTTCTAAGTCAAACTTAATTTTTTTTTTAAAATATATTACACACGTTGTATCCACAAAATTAGTATATTACATAAACTGTATCCTACAATTTGTATGCCAAAATTCGTTGTATCCTTAATAATTGTATATTAATTAATATATTGCATATCAAACGAAAAAGTTTTATTTTATGAATAGTATCCTACTACAAACAACACAAATATAAAAAATTCATAAAAAAACATTTCAACGATCATTTTTTGTATTATGAACAATATAACATTTGAGTGTATCCAAAAATAATATAGTTTTCAACTTCCTCATACAAACATAATACACGAACGACCAACAAATATTTTAAAAAATTTATTTGTCAATGCATTCGAACAAATTTTATCCATGAAAATTTATATTTCAAAATAGACTTAGATTGAAAAGCAAAATCATAGAATAAATTCTAAAAGTTATATCTAGAATACAATTAACACTTTGTATATTCCAAAACTCTGACATACAAATTGTATCCAATCCACTTTATCCTAGAAAGATAAAAAAATACAAACTAAATTGACATTCGAATTGTATTCACTTCGCTTTATACTAACAAATCAAACTAGAATACAAATTTTCTACATAAAAAAATGCAACAATGAAACAACACTAAAAAGTATCTCCAAGTCATTGTATTTCAAAAAAAAATTATATACCACAATAACTTTAAATTTTCGTGAAAGCAAAATAAAATTCAAAAAATCCACAATTTCTCTGTAATTGAGGTTAGAAATAATTTGAATTTAAAACTAAATTGTTCGAATCAATGTTTGAACTTATCATCAACTTAAAATTCAAGTTTCGATCTCTTATTTTTCAGCCACAAATTAACCAATCGAGTTTGCTTTGACAATGGAGAATTGAATCTGTTAATGGATTAGAAAGACAATAATGATATAACTGAAAATATCCTATCCTAATTGGTAGCATAAGTGATTGATTTTTTTTAGGAAATAATTACCATTTTTGAAAGATTTTTTACCATGATTTTCTCTAATTTGTTATTTATTACTTGTATTCTATTAATATTTTAAAAGATTAAAATATTTTAATTAAATAAATAGCACTCAAAATGCAACTATTTTCAATAAATATTGAAATTGTAGCTAAGGAGTCCTATTAAATACTAAAATGTAGTTATTTTGATAAAATTCTCTATATTATTTGTCTATTTGTATTTAGTTGAAGACTAACATTCACTTATTTATTTATTTATTTATTTAATCTAATTAAATTTTCTAAGTCAAACCATTTTGTTTTAATTAACTTTCAAATGATTTCATGATTTTTTAGTTTAGTCATCTTTCAGCCAATTTTAATTTATTAAATTCTTGAAGCATGCGAATTGCAAGTCTCTTTCAAAAATAAATAAAATAAAATAAAAATACTTTTTCCTACCTTATTCAAAATATTTGGGTTGTTTTAAATAATTTTGTCTCAAAATATCTCTCTTATTTTAAATCAATTTTATTTAAGTTAGTTTTCTTGGTTAGCCTCCTTTTTTCCTTAAAAATAATATTATTTTCTTTTAAAAAAATAAAAAATCATGCTAGTTAGTTGGAAAAATTTATCTTCTTAGCAACAACAACAATATACCCAGTGAAATCGCACAAGTGGGGCCTGGGGAGGGTAAAATGTACGCAAACCTTACCACTACCTCAGAGGTAGAGAGACTGTTTCTTGGGAACCGTCATTTCAAAAACCTATAAACAGAATAACTAGATATGAAAAAGGGAAAGGAACATAAAAGAAACCAAGAAGACCAACTAATAAACAAGAAGTACATGGTAGTGTATAAAATGATAAAAAATCAATAAAAAAATAAAAAATCAACATATATATGATGAATAATGATACCCAGGATATAAAAACGCGATTAATCCTACTACTCTACCATATCCCAAAACAAGAAATCAACCTAATCCTACTAACCTATTAGCCTGCTACTCTAATCCGCGACCTCTACTCCTTTCTATCTAGGGTCATGTCCTCAGTGAGATCAAGTCTCACCGTATCTTGTCTGATTACCTCCCCCAAATACTTTTTCGGTCTACCTCTACTCCTTCGTGTAACTCCGAGATCCAACCTCTCGCACCTCCTAACAGGAACATCGATACTTCTTCTCTGCACATGTCCAAACCATCGCAGTCTCGCTTCCCTCATCTTATCAGCCATAGGGGCCACCTCTAGCTTCTCCCGAATTGTCTCATTCCTAATCTTATCCCTCCTAGTATGACCACACATCCATCACAACATCCTCATCTCTACGACTTGCATCTTCTGAACATGTGAGTTTTGATCTACCAACACTCCACCCCATATAGGAAAGACGGTCTAACTACCATTCTGTAAAACTTACCTTTGAGTTTAAATGGTATCTTCTTATCGCATAGTACTCCAGAGCCAAACCTCCATTTAGTCCATGCTGCCCCAATACAATGTGTGACATCATCATCGATATCGCCACTACTCTAGATGATGGACCCAAGATATTTAAAGTTTTCTCTCTTAGGGATAAGTTGAGTGACAAGCCTCACATCAATGTTTGTTTCATCTCTCGCAACACTGAATTTGCATTCCAAGTATTCTGTTTTGGTCCTGCTCAATTTGAACCCTTTAGATTCCAGAGCGTGTCTCCAAATCTCCAATTTATCTTCTTAGCAAGTTATTTTAATACCTTAGTTAGGATATTAGAACTTTAGCTCTCCTTTATATATTTATTTTAAGTCATTTTTTAAAAATTAGGCAATTTTGACTAAAATTCTTTCAAATTATTCTAAATTACTTAAATAACTTTTCTTTACTTGAGTAATTCTTTAAATATCATTAGTCTTAAGTTTTTTTTCTCCTAAAAGTTAGTCAAATTTTCAAATCATCGGATTAACGCGTGTTAACGAATATTTTAAGTGTTAATACCTTCTTAAAATAGTAATAGGAACTCTTACCCATTTTCTCTGAAATTTTAGGACTTTTCTGTTAGAGTCTTAAAATAGTTTTAAGTTTTCTTAATTTCTTTAAAAAATTAAATGGCGACTCTCACTTTTATTTTTTGAAAAATTAGTTTTCTCATAAATTTTTTAAGTTTAAATCGATTTTTTCTTAAAAGTCATTTTTACGATTAACAGTTATGCAAGGCAGCTTTCATAAGGTTATTCGAAAGCATTTTGAGAGGTTTTACGGAGTCACTATTAGCATTACTAAGACGATAGCTATTTCATAGCAGAATCAACTATTGGGTGATCAAACTAGCGCTCAAGAGAGCCGCCATGTCCTATATTACCAGATCCTCATATTGCCAGGACAAAAGGGTATGCAGGAGTTTCTATACCTCTAGTAGTGTCTCTACCAAGGACAAAAGGGTCTGTCTGTACCACCGCCAATTACCTCTTAGCAAGATCTTAGAGGGGCAATTCAGTTTCTCACTCAGTTGTAGCTGCTTAGGTCCGAGAAAAAAATGCAGTTGCACCTAGAATTATCCAGGGAGAGGCCGATAGATCCAGAGTATGTGATTTCCGTCATATGAATCCCCAGTGTTCACCAGATCCAACGTGACAAAGGACCCATAACAGTTTATAGATGAGATCAATAAAATTTTAGGGTTATGCATATCTCTTAGATTGAGGCAATTGATTTGACCTTCTATCAGCTGAAAGATGTTGCCATTGCATGGTATGAGATGTGGGAGAATACTAAGGGACCAAATCATCCCCCAACAATTTGGAATGAGTTTTCTAAGGCCTTTATGGAGCACTTTTTGCCCCAGGAGCTAAGGGAGGCAAGGGTTTAAGGAAATGCAGAAACTAAAGTGATAATACAGTTTAAAAAGGAAATAACAAGCATAAGAAAAGGAAATCACAGTCTAAAATCATTTCAGAATTGGTATCACATGTACAAACCACTAATTTAATAGAATTTGAAAGAAAATAATGCAAGTCTCAATATTTTTCTTCTCAAATAGAACAAAACATAAAAATAGAAACAAGAGAGTTTTTCGGATGACAACAACTACCTCTCTAAGTCTCCTGGGAAGCCTCGAATGATCAAAGGAAGATACTACTCACTATCCGAGCTCAGAACCTACACAAGTGTAGAAGCAAGGGTGAGTACCCAACAACATGATACCTAACAAATGTAATCTAGTCCTAAGTAAAGCAACGAAGAATGCAAACACTTTTTCCATCCCAATCACATACCTCTGAGACTACAAACCTTCACACAACTTTAGGGAACCATGGTCAACAAAGAGCATATATCCATAATTTATAGGAATAAACAAGAAACTAAATATTCCACTTACAATATCACAATGAATGAGGTGCAATATGATACAAATGCAATGTTAGATAATCATGATGCATGTTTGTTCTATGATACATATTTGTTGATCAACTTAGGTTGGAACCCATGGGGGTCTCACATAGACCATGTATCCGTAAAAAATGACCTCGATAATATCTCACACCGGAATATGACTTCGACAACCGAAAATGGCCTCGGCCGTCAGAATATGACCTTGGCAATATCAAGACCAGTAGAAATATCAAGACCAGTAGAAATCTTAGCCCCAAATATCAATATCTCTCTCAATAACCTTGATCGGTAAAAATCTTTGCCCCAAATATTAATATCTCTCTTTCATCTTATTTTCACAATTCAATGCAAATAAGTATATAAATAAGAATAAGTGAATGAGATATGAAATCACATGATGCCACATAGTATAACTAAACAGAATGCTACTCAATATGGCTCAACAGAATGCTACTCAATATAGCTCAATAATTACATCACCATTCATCAGTAATCAACTCACAACATGTATCATATTCCATGTATAAATTTTCACATCAATTCATCAAGTAGTACATCAATGACAATACTTCCTCTCATTTCACAAGTCATATCATGCAATTACACATTTCATCTCAAGCAACAATTAGGGAATACAAGATTCAACACAATCTAGTCAAAAATGGATTCACAATCACAATTCAAAGCTAATGACACCAAAACCATGCAATTTAGAAAAGAAGGGTAAAACATTTCAAAATTTTAATATAAAAAAATGAGATGAAAACTTGAAACTTTTTACATAGAAATGTTCCTTAAGGTTTTAGAAATCTAATGGCGAAAATCATTTTAAAAAAGAATTCAAAATGAGCTTATAATCACCATTTTCTCTTGAAAAATCATGTTCATGAAATATTTTGAAAAATGAGTCAAAATGAGCTCACAATCACCATTTTTCTCTTGAAAAATCATGTTCACGAAATTCCCAATTCAAATCACGAATTTTGATGCTAAAAATATAAATTACTCAATGAAAATTGAAGATAAGGATTGAAAATAACTTTGGCCAAATGATTTCCCTCTAAAAACCCTTGAAAAAATCGCCTAGCCAAGCTCAAAAAGGTTAAAAATGAAAAAAAAATGAGTTAAATCCATAACTTAAAATTTAACATTGTTTCAGGCCTCAAATGTACTCCGTGAACATGGAGAGGGTGTCGCGAACAAAGAGTTCACTAACTCAGTGCTCCGCAAAAACGGAGCCTCTTCCGCGATCGCGGAGGTCACATGGCCAATAATCCGTGAACGTGGAGCCTCTTCCACGAATGTGAAGGGTCAGGTGGACCTACATTCCATGAATGCGGATAAGGGTCATGAACGTGAAACACGTGTTTCAGGAACCAAATATTAGCAAACACATAGCACAAAATTCATGAAATAGACCCTCAAAATTCATTTGAAATCCGATATACACAAACCAATATACAACCCTACTAAATTTGACATTCCAGACTCAATGGAATTGTCAAAACTCGAATATGAGGTCTCCTTGATCTGGAATTCGCTAAGTCGCAATTAAACTAACTTAGGCCATTTGAAATGCTAAAATGCTATCGAAACACTAAAAAATTATGACGAAGCTCATTCTAACACTAAAATTACCTCCCGGAACTAGTGGGATCATTAGAAATTCAATTCAAGCACTAAAACTCCAACTGTTGACCAAAGTCAAACTTAAGTCAAACTTTAACTCAATTTTCAACTTCGGACCTAAAATCCACATAACAATTCCAAATCTGATTTCATCAATTTTTCTTGACCAATTTTTACATTTCGAAACTGATGGACCGAAATCCCATTACAAGACTCGAATCTCTAGATGACTCAAAAATTCAAAATTTGACAACTTAAGCCTTCAAAACTCACTTCTTTAGCAAAAGCTCAACTTTTTACAAGATTTTAAAAAAACAGCTTTCAAAACTAATCAAACTTGACTCGAGCCAACTATGGGGCGGGGTAAAATGATAATTTTGTCAGAAATGCCAAAAATGACCTTCGGGGTCATTACAATAGGTACCATAATTCATAAGCCATAGAGTCAACATCATGTGGGAGGGGCCATATTTACTATCCAACCACTATTTATAGAACATAATAATAGAATAACTCCTTTTGTAATTTGAGTATAGGTCTTTCATCATTACACATTCATACCTAGGTGAGAAGGATCCACTAATATTCATACATGACTTGAATTTCATTATAAAAGCTTAATCCATACTTTTCATGTAACTTGCTTTAAAGTCATATTACTTCACAATCATAACATAGAGCTTATCCTTAGAAAATATAGTTTTATGCATGAATCTACAGGGAATCATCATAAAAATAGTGTAATTGAATTGAAGTCGTGCATAATCATATAATTAGAATAAATTCATACTTAATTGAGAAGAAACATATTAATAGAAGTAAAAGATTAAAAGGATCCACTTTGACCTTCATGATCACAAGATGAAATTGGAGGAAAATTTGTATGTAGGACCTCAATATAAGCTAATTTATATCAAATCATATATAATTCATAAAAATAATATCAATTTAATACAAAATTGAAAGTACCCATCATTCATGTCATGAATCCAAGGAATAATTTATTTTTTTTGAAAATTTATGAAAATTCTTCAATTTAATGCAATAATCTTCAATTTACATTAAAATAAGTTCATGATCATAATTCGTAGATTTGAGAAGGAATTAGAAAGACCTATAGAAATATATACTTGAAATTGAATGAAAAAGTTAGAAATTTAATGGGCTCCATGGAAGAAAGGATTTCATGGATGAAGACCTACATAGTTTAGGTAAGAAGTTAGAAGAATCCTTAATTTTTCTATGAAATGCTTGGAGAATTGCTTAGTGTCTTCAATGGAGGTTTGGGAGCCATTGTAGAGAGAAATTTTGTATTTGGTGAATTGTGAAAGAATAGAGTGAAACTGGAAGTTTTGGATAGTTAGTAGGATGAAATTTAGTCTCAAAAACTATCTAGGTTCATTAAATGACACATAGGAAAAAATTCAATATACGCTCACTTAAAACTGAAATTGGACCACAGTGATGAACCAAGTCCGCGATCTGCAAGTGGTTCATCTTGGTTCATACTTTAGTGAAGCTTAAATTTGGCTAGATTTTGACCAAGAAAGATTTTGAACCATCTTGAAGCATGTCCGCGACACGTTCCTATGACAGACTCTTTTGGATAAGCATTTAAAATTTTTATTTTTTGATCTACTTGATCTAAAAATTCACCGAGACCATTTTGTCAATGATTTTCCTTATTATATAGTACTTCAACCTCCAAATTTTTGCGATATTACACGTCAGTGCCCATCCTATACGATATTGATAGAGTATCAATATACCGCTAGAGTATCACAGAGAATTAAACTCAGTCTTATAGATACTGATATAGTATCAATATACCGATAAAATATCACAAAATATATTTTTCTACTAATTTGCGTTTAATAAATAGGATTGTAACTTTGATAATTTTCTCTTAATTATTTTTTATTTATTTCTTTAAAAAATCGCAATCCTATATGATACTGATAGGGTATCAAATATACCAATGGAGTATCACAAAGAATAAGCTTAGTCCTATTTGATACCGATATGGTATCAACATACCGACGGAGTAGCACAAAGAATATATTTCTACTAATTTAGAGTTTAATAGTTTTCTTTTAATTGTTTCTTATTTTTTTTCTTAAAAGAAGAACTAATCAATCCTATATGATACCGATAGGGTATCAATATAGCGACAAAGTATCACTAGAGGATTAAGCTCAGTCCTATGTGATATCGGTATGATGTCAATATACCAATGGAGTATCATAGAGGATTAATTTATAACAATTATACTAACGTCGTGCTGACTTCATGGACGAAATAAAAAAAGGAAAAGTGGGGTAAGATGATAAATAATTTAGATTGGGTCCAATTAGAATAAATAGTCCTACAAAAATCTATTTTGTATAGTTTCCGTAAATAATTTTTAAATATTGCACTAGAACCAAGCCTAATGATTGAAAGAAAAATATATATTTAATAAATTGGTTGGTAAATGATTAAAAATCACAACCAAAATGAACCATGCCTATTAATTAGGATAGAGTACTAAAATATAAGGGATCACGAGAAATGCATGGGAAGGGTTGTTTTACGGGGAAATTACAGAAATACACAACATTTGGAAACTTAATTATAATTATTCTCTACCATTTAAAAAAATTACTAAATTCCCTTTTTTCGCTATTTCGCTGATA
>JBCEWC010022358.1:0-10060 GCA_038996855.1 Solanum aculeatissimum | reverse complement strand
TATAGGGGAAAAATTGCTTCCATTGATGTCACTGGTGACATCAATGCCATACCAATTCAAAATTGGTAGGCTAAGATGATTGCAGCAAATTTGTTAACAATTGCTTTGCAGCAATTGTTGACTTTTAGAAAAGGGGCTGGACCCCACAAAACTAATGAAGAATGCACAATATATAACGCGAGGATATGCAGATTATAAGGAAATTGGGTGCGAGTGTTGTGGGAAAGGAACATTATGAATGCATTATTCTTGTACATATGCCACTGGAATGATAATAATTATTTAGTTCACGTCGGATTTTGACAAATGCAGTTCTTAGCTGTGCTTGCTTCTCTCTCATGTATTGTATCTGCAGTTGCCAGAGGTGAATTTGCATCGGTTCTTGCGGGACTGGGGGTAGTTTTGTTACTGTTTAGAAAAAAAGTAATGTTATTGACGGAGAAAAATAAAGTAGTTTAAGGTATAGTTTAAACTGGACAAGTATATGTGGTCAACGTGCATGATAATCCTCCATCGGGGTATTCTTGTGAATTTGAAGATTTGACATAGTAAATTATGGTTGCATTGGAGATAATAATAGTGCGATTTTCATGAATGAACCCAGAATTTCAGATAAAAGTGTGCACTAACAATGGAGAGTAATAATAAAAAGGCAGATAGTGTTAGACGGGCATGTGGATAAAAGGAGCCGACTTTTACCCTGCAGAGTAAGTGATAAATGTTGTTTTTACGAGAAGAAGTCGTGAAGAACTAGAACGGGTGCATTTTACCAGGTGGTTAGCAAAGCAAATATTGTGTACTAGCAGGTCAATTGGTGCATTAAATAGAGCGTAAGTAAGTGGTCAGGATTGTTTGAAGTGGGATTAATTTATAAAGGAATTCGGAATGGTAAATTACTGAGGCAACAATGATAAGGCAGTCGGTTCGTTGTTTAGTTATCATTTTGGAACAAACTATTTCAAAAAAGCTGAAACGCAAGACCTACAACAAAAAATGATGATCTGATTTTTCTATTACGGAAGAACCTCTATTGTAATGGGAGTGTAAACGATAAAATTCGCGTCGAGAAAATAATAGTCAAGAACGAAAATATCGCAACAATTGTAGTATTGATTTCAATATGTGAGTGTTACAATATTTATGAATCCTCTGATTCACCTTTTCAAGTGTAAATTCAAGACCTCTTGAGCTTGATCTTGAATATGGAATTTGTTCTTGATCTTGAAATTTGAATTTATTTTTGAGATTGATCTTGAATTCAAGGGCTTACTTTTAAGCTTGTTCTTGAATTTTGTTGAATAACCATTTTGATCATTAACAAATTATTGATATAAGTTGAGAACCAGGTCAGCATCAAGCTGAAATGGCAAAAGAGGTTGTGTTGGACTACAGCTGGAAAAGTTGTCATGGTTGGTGAAAATTGTCCTTCATCGTATTGAAGGACCAACGATCTCTTACAGGCTTCCTCGTGCACATATAAAAGGATCAATTGTAAGAAACAAAAGACAACTTTTTGAGAAACTAAGTGTGTAAGCCTTCAAGCCAAAAAGTTCTCTTTGTCATAACTTGAAAGATACGACATCATCTTTCAATGGACCTGATAGATGAAGTCTATAGTTTTCTTCTAAGTTTGTTGTTGTATTTTGTTCTAACAATTGTGTCCAGAGTTTTTGCAGTGCTTCTTCTACCCATCTCGATCAAAAGTCACTCGGTGATCTCGAAGTTTTTTGAAGCCTGGTCAGAGCACGACTGGTTAGGGGGACATGGGTTTTGTTCGAATGGATGAAGTCCATTCTCTCTTACTGGTCTTGGTATCTTCATCTTTTCGAAAGCCCAGACCATTCTTCTGGATCGAAGGCTAACACAAGAAAGTAGGAGTGACCTGGATTAAATAAGAGGTATTGCATACGGGAATGATATATGAAAGGAAAGGTTGGTCAAAGAATGAACCAAACCAAATGATTGTTCTAGAATGGCTATTTCTCACAATTGCTCCTTGTGATGCAGCGTAACCATGGCAATTAGGATCATGCTGGCCTTTACTTCGGCTACTAATAAGGGGGTTGGGGTTTCAAAACTACGGACAAAATTGTCTAATAAAGGGGTACTTTTCCAAGTAAGCTCCCAAGACATACGTAATTCCAAGAGACAACCGACGGTTCCTGCGATGTGATACCCAGTACCGAAGCTCATTCCCGACTCTAGTTCTATCATTTGATACTCGATCTGGCTAGACACCCTTCCCCCTCCACCCACTTCCATTTTTCGTGTACTGCAATGGATGGCAGAGGGTTCGTAGTACCCGAAGCACTGGAGTGATCCGGTATAGGGAAGATCATTTCCTAAACTATAAAGGAAACCTGATCATTAGAAATTTTTCCTGTTCGTTTTTGCCAGATTCTTGGTTTGTTGTGACCTTGAAATCCATTGGATAGAAGTCTATCTTCATCTAGGTTGATGAGAGTGTAGGCTGTTGGTTTTTGGTTGTAGCTCAAAGTCTTGTAATACTTTTATTGCAAGTAGGAAATGAAGAAGGGTAGGGTAAATAAACAGCAGGTTGTATTTGACTATTTTGCTCTTGCATTTAGTGGATTGTTATGCTTTTGAAAATCCTGTGTGATAGGTCGTGGTTGTTTCTTCCTTGAGCAAGGAGTTTTTCCACGTTAAATATTGTGTCCTTTATATCCTGTATTTGTAATTAGTTCTTTGTTAAAGTTGTTTGTGTGTCTAGGGATCAGGTCTTCGTGTGTAGTAAGAGCATCCGTCTTAACAAATTTAAATGCTTGAGCATTTAAATTCTCGAGTTTGTAGAGAAATTTACAGTGTTGGATCCGCGAGTTCTGTCTAGCTTCTTGTTAGAATTCTTGATGTCCTTTTTTTGAATTATAAAATCCCTATTTATAGTTGTAAAATAGAGGAATTATAATAGGAAAGACTTTTCTTCAGTGGGCTTGTCATTTTGACACATGGCATGATCCTATTGGCTTCTTTGTTTGACTTGGCGTGCCACGTCATTTGTCACGTGGCACCAAGATAGGTCTCTAGGATGAAATAATATTGGGTTTATTAAATTGGACTCATTGATTGTACTCCAAATCAATTAACTTGAATTTTAATTAAATTCGTATTATTAGACTTAAATAATTAACTCAATTATATTAATCCGTAATATTTATTTGGACAAATATATTTATGAATTTAATATAATTCGAATCATTTTAAAATTTAGATTTAATAAATTTTAAATGATTACAAATGTTCCCTACTTTAAGTCTGATCGGAATATTTTATTCTATAAAGACTAGAGTTGCAATATTAATTTAATATTACAATTATTATTATTATTATTATTTTAGAAAGAAACATCGACATAATATTATAACCTTATTATTATAATATTATAATAATATTTGTGTGAAGAAAAAAAAATTGTTCCAAACTTTATCTTATTTAAAAGAAGGAAGTTTGACTTTCTTTCCCCACCCCCTTTCTTTTCCTTTCTTTTCCTTTCCTTCTTTTCCCCTTTTCTTTTTCCTTTCCTTCCTTTCTTTTTTTCCTTTCCTTCTTCCTCTTTCTTTCCTTTTTTCCTCTTCTTTTTCATGGTTTGTACAACCACTTTTTCCTTTCTTCTTCTTCTTCTTTTTTTTCCTTTCTTTCATTCATTTTTTTCCTTTTTTTTCTCTTTTTGGACAACACCCTATAAATAGGGCGTGCTTCTTCATATTTTTCGATTAAATTGGAAGTTCAACCATCAAGTGTCTTTGTTGAGATATGATTTTTTTATTTTTTTCACTTTTTCTTTGTTCGTCCCTTTTCTTTGTAGGTCAAAGTGAGCAATATTTATGTTTTGCAGAGGCTATAATGCAAGAATTTGATCTTGAGATGTTAAAGGATGTGTTTAACATCCCCGTCTTGAGATCACCAATTCGAGATTTTACAATATTTCAAATGCTTAAACATAAGCCGTGACGAGGTCATCTTTTAAGGCATGAAAATTTAGACATTCTTTTAAAGATAAACCCATGAAAAGGGTCAACTTAAGGTGCAAAGGGACAAATTTTGTCCACCTTAAGGCATGATAATTTAGAGATATTCTTACGGTATAAAGGGATGGATACTTGTCTTTATCCTAAGAAATGCAATTTAAGGAAATCCTCATTATGCAAAGATATAGTTACTCATTCCCACCCAAAAAGATGTAAATCTAAAGGTCGAGGCTTGAAAGCTTCAACTTTCAAATGCGATAACTTTAAAGAATTTGACTTGCAGACATAGTGGATTTGAAACTTCAACTTTAAAAAGATGAGAATTAGAAGACTTCAAATCACATATTCGAAAGATTTAAAGACTTAAATATGCATACTTGATTGATTTGAAAATTTTAACTTGCAAACTCGAAGAATTTGAGACTTCAACTTACATTCTTGAAGATTTCAAAGACTTCACCTTGCATACTTGAAGGATTTGAAGACTGTGAAGTCTTTGAAGACTTTGATTTGCATATTTTGAGGATTTGAAAATTTTAACTTGCAGACTTGACCGAATTTGATAACTTCAACTTGCAAACTTGACCAAATTTAAAGAGCCCAAGCGTGCTATTGAAGAAGCTCACATTCCATAGAGGTTTTTCCTCCATAAGGAATCAGGTGGGAACATACAATTTTTTGACACTCATGCAATTGAACTTAGAATATACTTTCAAGCGCCTACATACCTCAATGAAGAGGATTAAGTCACAACATAGTTATGGAGGAGTGTTTTTTTAAATATCCTATTTTTTGCCTAAGTCACCTCTTTTGAGGTTTTCAACCTAGCATATATTTTTTCTGTCCTAATTTTGCCTAGGCTGCCTCTTTTGAGATTTTCAACTTAGCAGACATTTTTTAGGATGTACACAGTTTATATTCTTGCAAGCCAGGAGTATCTTGACTTGAAGATTTTATTCAAATTTGATGAGCTTGGAAATTTGAAGACTCTGTTCAAATTTGAGGAGCATCAAAACTTAAAAATTTAGTTCAAATTTGAGGAGCTTTGAAACTTGAGTCTTAGCTCAAATTTGATGAGATGCATTTTAGACTCATGCGTTAGGGAGCATTTTGACTTGAAGAGTTTGCTCGAATTGGAAGATTTTACTCAAATTTGAGGATCTTTGTGACTTGAAGATTTAGCTCGAATTTGAAGAGCTTCATGATTTAAAAATTTTACTCATGAACTTTCAATTTAAAGGTTAAACTCAAAATTAAAGATCTTCATAATATGAAGGTTAGCTCAAATTTTATGAACTTTCTAAGTTAGAGTTTAGTTGAAATTTAAAAAGTTTTCAAGCTTTAAATTTGGCTCAAATTTGAAAAGCTTTGTGACATATAGTTTAGGCCTCGTGCGTCTAGGAGCATTATAACTTACAGTTTAAGCTCATGCGATGAGAAGCATTATAACTTGTAATTTATCCTCATGCATTAAGGAGCGACGATATATACATATACTCTTCAAAGTCATTTTCAAATGCAGACTTGCCCCCACTTTGGAGTTCTACTATATCTTCATATTCGTGAGATCTATAGACAAGAGACCATTGATCTCTTTTTATGGTCATGCTTAGTTCCATGTCATGTACATGAGTTGTCAACTCTTCAAATGTATTAGGCTTTAATCCTTGTAAGATGTAGTGAAGATCTCATTTTATGACTTGGATGCACATTTCAATGTTAGAAGTTTCACTAAGGCGATCTTTGCAGTTGAGGCTTGAATTTCTCTCATGATTGATAAAGTCAACAAGTATCTCATCTTCATGTTCGATTGATAACAAGTTCGATCATACTAACAACATGTCTTGTGCTAAAGAAACAATTGATAAATTCTTGCTCTAACTATTTCTAACAATCTATAGAACTAGGTTCGAGATTTGTATTTCAATCAAAGGCATTTTCTTTGAGAGATTGAATGAACTATTTGACAAGATAATCACCATACGTTCCAACATCATTGTAATTTTCAATAAAGTGTGTTATATGTTGTTTCGAATTTCCTTTATCATCAAATTATTGGAACTTAGAAGGTTGATAGCCCTCAAACATCTCCTAGTTATCAATTCTTTGTGTGTACAACTTTGCATATGTAAGGGAAAACTTAGATGAGGACTCAGATTTATCTTCAATAGTCTCTATGATTAAGTCCTTGAATTGATCAATAGGAATCGAACCTTCAGTGGAGAGATAAATATTTTTTATCTTTGTTTGCTTTATGCAAACTCTCCTTTGTCTTGAATTCTAGGAAGTTTCATAGGTGCATGATTTGATCCTCTCTCAATCGTGCTATCCATCTTATTTGTCAACTTGAAAAGTTTAGCATCTTGTTCATGTACGCATTTTGTCAAGCCTTCAATTGCTTTAGTCAAACTTGCTCGTTGCTCTTCCATAGATAAAACGTCAGTTACTATTGCTTGCATGACCATTGGTGATGTCGGAGAGTAGCATGAGTTCTTGTGCAAATCAATCTTCAAAAGGCTCACATCATGTGAGTCTTTCTTGGCAATATAGTTCTTGGAGTCAGGAAGCTCAAGCGAAGCTCAAGCCCTTTCAATCCTTTGGGCAATACTACTTCCTCCATCTAAAACATTTGTGAAGGATCTTACTCCTTGTGGAGCTGAAGATCCAAAATGAGGAATTGATGTAGACGACACTTGAAGTGTTTGTTATCCTAGTATGGTGGTCTTGCTCCTCGTAATAACTCCAAAACTTTCAAAAGTAACACCAACAATTTTCTTTACTTCATCAGAGAACTTGGAGTTAGCAGCCTTAGAGAAAGTTGATTGGGAGTTGATCTTCTTAGAAGCCATTTGAATATTCTTTGATGTTTGAAAAGTTGAGATGAGAGGTAGAGATGGTTCCACTGGGCATGCCAGAATTTGTAAATGATAAAATTCGCGTCGAGAAAATAATAATCAAGAATGAAATATTGTAACAATTGTAGTATTTGATTTCAATATACGAGTGTTACAATCTCTATTAATCCTCTGATTTGTCTTTTCAAATGTAAATTCAAGGGCTCTTGAACTTGATCTTGAATCTGAAATTTATTTTTGAACTTTGAATTTGTTCTTGATCTTGAAATTTGAATTTGTTCTTGAGCTTGATCTTGAATTCAAGGGCTTACTTTTAAGCTTGTTCTTGAATTTGAATGCTTGAGTATTTGAATTCTTGAACTTGTAGATAAATTTGTGACATTTGATCTATGAGCTCTCTCTAGCTTCTTGTTAGAATTCTTGATGTCTTTTTTTTATTTGTAGAATAGAGGAATTATAATAGGAAAGATTTTCCTTCAGCCAATTAGATTTAAGTGACATGACATATTGAGTCTTAATGAAGTGGGCTTGTAATCATTTTGACACATGATATGATCCTATAGGCTTTTTTGTTTGACTTGGCGTGCCACATCATTTGTCACACGGCACCAAGATGGACCTCTAGGATGAAATAATATTGATCTTATTAAATTGGGCTCATTTATTGTAACTTAAATCAACTAACTTGAATTTTAATTAAATTAGTATTTATTGGACTTAAATAATTAACCCAATTATATTAATCCATAACATTTATTTGAACTAATATATTTATGAATTTAATATAATTTGAATCATTTTAAAATTTATATTTAACAAATTTCAAATGATTATAGGGAGAAAGTATGATTTGTTGAGCAATAAATGCGTTAAGGTGGAGGGATGATTGTTACTTTACAGATTTCCAATAAACTTTTAAGAAGTAGCTATGAGGCCATAGCAAATTCAAAGAAAAGATTAAAAATAGAGGAAGGAAAAAGGGGTTGTTGGTCAAATAGGAATAACTTTGATGCAACTAAGGATGACGCAAATGCGTGTATAATAAAGATATATAAAGAGAAGGTGTATTGATCAATAACAAAGGTAAAGCAGACAAAGTATTTGTTTAAATATGGTTTGATGATCCGTAAGCATGCTAACAAAGAGGGGTGCTTGTTTATATGCTATACAGTTTATAAGCAACTATATTTAAAAAAAATTCATGTCATGACAAAATCAATAGATGCTTTGGTAATGGAACAAGAGAAAGGGGATTGGTGGTTTAAATAGTTAGAAAGCATTACAAGTAACGATGGGGAAAGATAACAATACTATAAAGAGCATTACAAGTAAATGTGAAGACAAATAAGTGAACTATAACAACAAATAAAATGATGACGTAAATATCATACATATAGGAAGTGAAGAAAGTGGAAGAAGAATAATGAGAATGGAGGATGATTTGAATATGTGTACTACAAAATAGAGTAAAGTCAATTTTCGTATATAATAGCACCAAAATAAAGAGAGTCCATAAGCAACAACATCAAAGGAAGGCGGCAAAAATAAGGAAAAAAAGTCAATTTCTTGATTGCGAAGAAAAGAGGAGAAAATACAGAGTTGATGTGCATACCTCGAGGATGTGGGAAGGTGGTGTTGAGTGTAAACTCACAAGACGCGAAGGGCGGCGTTAACCACAATACAAAAGATGCAAAGGGAGACAGTAAGAGAAAATCAAAAGGAAGCCGAGGAGAACGCAAAAAGACGAATGTTCTTAAAAGGTGAAGGACATATGATGAGTGAAGAGGTATATATGTTAAATGGGAGGGTGAAGGGAAATAGGTGACTCTTGAGGGTAAGGTGTTGTTTCTGAAAGGGTGCCCTAAGTGAGAAAGAGAGTAATTGTTGGGGAGAGGATTGTGAGAGTACGGTGACCAAAGAAAAACATGAGATAAAAAAAAGTAAAATCTATGCAATTTTTTTTCTAAGAAAGAGATCATAGTCCTTTATGGCACTTTCAATCAGCTGAAATAGAAGGCCTTGCACTGTATCCAACTGGAGAATCTCTTTCAGGTGCAAAGTGTAAGTTCTTTCACTAAGTGGTTCTCCCTTTAGGGAGAAGATGAGTCCCCTTCTCTGGCTTTCCTTTTAAGTGATAAGGGGGTGAGGTCATCGATAAGCCTTTTCTTATTCATTTTATAAGGCGAGGTTGCGGACCAACGTTGAGCATGTCTTAGCCTTAGTTTACAAGGAAGCTTTGTCGTACTTAGAAAAGGATGGTTCTAAAGTAGGTGTCAAGTTGAGAAAAGACAAAAAATATTGGAATTCAAGAAAAGAAAGGCATTGTCCAATACATTTATTTTATACAATAAGAATTCCAAGCAGTAAAAGGCAATATGAATTCCTACGACTTCTCTCACTCTCAGGGATGAATTGAACAACATCTGTTAAGGAAGGATCTCTATCATTAGTTTATCAGAAGCCATCAAGCACAAAAGAAGCAAGGAGTGTGCTAGTGAGTCCCAAGCGAAGGAAAAAAGGACGTCAAAATAAAATACCAAGCCGAGTCTTTCTTTCCTGCGGTTTCAGATCACTACAAGAAAATAGGTCTTTAACGAGGAGAAATTCAGTCGCTAAAAGTATAAATCCAGTCATTGTTAGTCAATAACGACCAGTAAAATCTCTTCGTCACTGGACGTTAAAAGCTATGTCGTTAAAAGTTAACGACCAAAAATCTCTTCGTCACTGGACGTTAAAAGCTATGTCGTTAAAAATTAACGACCGAATTAAATTCAATCGCTAAAAAATCTTTAACGACGACAAGTTATTAAATAAAAAGGGCAAGCCCAGTGCAGTTTCGAGGAAGGGCCCGACCACAAGGATCTATTGTACGTAGTCTTACCTTGCATTTCTGCTAGAGGATGTTACCAAAGTTTGAACCCGTGACCTTCTGGTCACAAAACAACAACTTTACCAATTACTTCAAGTCTCCCTTCAATTCTAGTTATTAAAACTTTAATTATAACCACAAATCATGTCAGCAAAAGTGCATATATATACACCCACACACATACAAATACGTGCATATATGAAAACATACAAATTAATTATATTCATATAAAATTTCATAGTTAACTATAAAAAATAATACTGCATAACGTTACAAAAATATAGACATACAAATTGTATGATATTATATTTTTTAACTCTTAGTAAAAGAAAAATTAAAATATCTTTAAA
>JBCEWC010022357.1:0-10060 GCA_038996855.1 Solanum aculeatissimum | reverse complement strand
GTCCAAAAATCTAACGGAGGGTATAAGTGGTCTATTTTGCATAGTTCAGGGACAATTTTGACCCTTTTCCGTATATAAAATAATACAAAATTTTTCTCATAACTTATACGTATAGCATTAATTATGCAAATTTCTAAATTGAGAATCAAAACATCATATAATTTTAAAATAACTTATTTTTGCGTAGCTATCAAACATCTTGTATATTTACAGAATGATGGTTAGACCGTTTTTGCTATATGAGGTGGAGTGTTGGCCAATCAAAAACTCACATGTTCAGAAGATGCAGGTCGCAAAGATGAGGATATTGCGATGGATGTGTGGTCATACTAGGAGTCATAAGATTAGGAATGAGACTATTCGGGAGATGCTAGAGGTGGCCCCCTGTGGCTGATAAGATGAGGGAAGCGAGACTGCGATAATTTGGACATGTGCAGAGAAGAAGTGCAGATGCTCCTGTTAGAAGGTGCGAGAGATTGGATTTAGGAGTTACACAAAGGAATAGAGGTAAACCGAAGAAGTATTGGGGGAGGTGATTAAACAGGATATAACGAAACTTGATCTCATCGAGGACATGACCTTAGATAGAAAGGAGTGGAGGTCGCGAATTAGAGTATCATACTAATAGATTAGTAGGATTAGGTTGATATTTGGACTTGGGGTATAGTAGGGTAGTAAGATTAGTCATATTTTTATATCATGGGTTGTCATTATTCGTCATATATATGTTGATTTTTATCGTATTTACACATTATCATGTACTTTTCGTTATTAGTTGTTCTTCCTGTTTCTTTTTCTTTCTTTTCTCTTTTTTTATATCTAATTTATTTTACTTATGAGTTTTTGAGACGAGGGTTCCCCGAAAACAGACTCTCTACATCTGAGGTAGTGGTAAGGTCTGCGTACATTCTATTCCACCCAGATAAGATTCCACTAGGTATATTTTATTGTTATTGTTGTTTATCAAACATCTTATATAAAAATTAATATATGAACGAATTTTTCTTATTTAACTACCAAACGACACATTATGAAATAAAATCCAATAATGAAGCATATGGGAGTTTGGGTCCGTAGTGGATCGACACTAATGACATGAATAATTTAGCGAAGGTTGTAAAGGACAAAAATAGCATCCCATTTTCCCCGTGTATTTTGGGGAAGTTTCCTTTTCTGATTTGTTCTTCACACAAGACTTCTTTATTTCTTCTATCTGTCAACAATCAATCAACTGCTGTTTCATCGTGTACCAAAATCTACGCTACTAGGGTTTTTCTCCCTCTCTCTAGATTGATTTCTTCCAGTTTTTGCCCTCCCATTAATAGGGCATTCTGGACATAATTGGAGCCAATTTTTCCTAAATTGCCATCGGATATGGTGCAATGCTGAGTAATTGTGGTCAGGTAACTTGTTTGATCGATCATTAGTTAGGTGGGTTTCGGCTTTCAGTATTGCATTTATGATTTGTTGTGTCTGCCCATTGAGAGCTTGGTGTTTATGACAATTCCGTCTTAGATTTTAATGTTGTTGTAGTTAGGAGAGATGAAGTGGTGGGGGCTATAGGGGTTATTATCTCTGCTTATTTAGTTTGATATATATATGTAATGATGAAGAGATTGAAAAATGAGGCTTCCAGTATGAGGAGGTTCAAATTGTCTTATGTTTTGCTGGGTTTAGCTGCATTTTACTTGGTACTCATCTGTGTGAAGTTTCCGGAGTTTCTTGAGAACGCGACAGTTTTGAGTGGTGATGATGCTGATGTAACTCTAGATGTGGAGGATGATAGTGCAGAATCCACTTCTGGATTTCATAATAGTGCAAGGGAATATGCTCGAGTGAAACTACGAGAAGAGGATAATGAAGATGAAGCTTCTCCCCGTAAAAAGCCTCCTAAGCTTCACTATGGTCGAATTACTGCAGCTATTCTGAAACGGCAGAACATGGAGCGGAATCTTTCTATTTTGGATAGAATGGCAGATGAAGCTTGGAATCTAGGCTCCAAAGCTTGGGAAGAATTGGATAAATATGAGGAGGAAGGGATTGAGATGAATTCCATACTTGAGGGAAAGCCTGAATCATGTCCTTCATGGGTTTCTAGCACTGGAGCACAATTTGCTAAAACAGATCATATGATGTTCCTACCATGTGGACTTGCAGCAGGTTCTTCTATAACAGTTATTGGTACTCCTCATTATGCCCATCATGAGTATGTACCACAACTTACCAAAATAAGGGCTGGTGATGCATTAGTTTTGGTTTCCCAATTTATGATTGAATTACAAGGTTTAAAATCTGTGGTTGGTGAGGATCCACCAAAGATTTTGCATCTGAATCCTAGAATAAGAGGAGATTGGAGCCGTCGACCAGTGATCGAGCACAATACTTGCTATAGAATGCAATGGGGAACAGCTCACAGGTGTGATGGTTTGCCTTCCAAGTATGATGATGACATGCTTGGTAAGACATTTTCTGACATTTTTTTGTCTGATTTTTGTGTCTCTGTTTTATTGGCTATTCCTTTTTGGGAGATGGGGGAATGGGTTGAAACAACAAAGAGAATTCTAGGATATATAGGTGAAAGTTCTATGACAACCAATGTGCTTAAAGTTGACTTAAAAGATAAGACAGAAATATCTGGAGAAGTGAAATTGTCACTTTGTTATTTTCTTTGTTGAATCTGAGAATAAGAAGAAATATTTGAGCCTCAACTGTGTTAGAGCTAATTAAACAGAAACAATAAAAAGACACTACTCCTATGAGTTAAATAGCGTGTTCAGTTTGAGGCAGTTTCATGTTCAAACCAATAGAACAACTGAGCATTAGATCAAGATCAGCTTGCCTCAAACCAACAAGCCTGGTAACATGTGTATTCGCACAACCAGGAGAAATCTTGCTCTAATGGATTTCCAGATTACTTGTGCAGTCACACGCCAGGCTAAATCTTGATCTAATGGGTTTCCAGATTTGACTTATGTGCATGTGGTTGGCACAACCTTTACAAATTTTTCATTAAATTCATCAAGAAGATGCAAATTAGTTACAAAAGTAGAAGCAAAAATAGTTTAGCCTGCTAACTCTTGTACAATTATGCTGAAACAAGAAGCCAAACAGAGGACATATTGACCCAACTGTACAGACACATGAGGCATCCTGCTTTGAGAGAATGTGTTGCATTGAAGCCATGTCATGCTATCACACTTCCTCCTGAAATGATGTCACCCTTTAATTCTACTAAAGTAGGGCCTTGATCTTCAGGCAGGATTTCCTGTATCTTCTAATATTCTGTAGGTACAACAATATCTGTTGCAAACCCCTTTCTTAAAAGAAGATTCATCTTCAAACCTTGTCCCACAAACAAAAATAAAAAATCAATAAGTAGATTGCATAAACATGATGAATTTCACCAATTTGATAAGATCAACATAAGATATTGTCCATGCATCCATCTAATCTATTTGGTTCTCTTGTTTACAAATACACCTTTGGCATACATGGATGAGATGTCACCATTGAAGAAAATATATGGACCAATGTAGAAAAAACACAAAATTCATTTACTTAACAAACAAACGCAGTGCTTTGGATATTAGCACTGTACTGCTAATCATTGGTGGCTCTAAGTGCATTGTGTTTTGGGAGAAGATGGGGAAATCAGTGAGGAAATGTTACAAGTTGTGTGGCTGGCTTCATGTGACATCCATGATGGAATCGTGGTCGTATGTGGTAGAAGGATGATGAAGAGAGGAAGTTGAAAGGGGGGTTTAAGAAGGACAAGAGTGGTGCAACAGTGGTTCTCTTGTGGATCTGTGTGTGTATTGTCCCAAAATGGTGAAGGCTCTTTTTTTAATGGCGAATGGAGAATTGATGAAGTTTGGGGAAACCGGTGAAAATGTGGGATACTGTGATCTACATAATTTTAAAAAATAAAAAGAATTAAAACACAATGTAAAGGTTCACACACTCACATTCGGGTGCAGTACAAACATATTGTCATGTCAGCATCGGCGTCAGGTGTGCACCAGACACAACTATGTCAAGTTGGTCATTTGGTAAGTTAAAGTGTCAAACGGACTGTTGGAGCTAAGTCTTGAGTGTCTGTCTAATTTTGCCTTAAAAATAACCTTACCATTCAAATCATACCACTCAAAATAAGGATCAAAGTTCACTTCCTTGAGAGTTCTATGGATTAAACGTGTCACCTTTTTTTTTTAGAAAGGTAACATATTTGTATATTGATGTATAGACTACACAAAATCTGTATAGTCATCCATAGTAACTGAGGAAATTAACAAAGTACAAATTCCTATGTCTTCTTACAAGGAACTAAAGCATCAAAAATTGATTCATAATCTTCTAAGCATACTCCTTTAGACCAAAAATACAAAAGGACTAAATATGTCCATTTTATCTTCTGGATGTGACAAACTTTATCTTCAAAGCATCCTTTTTCTCCCTTCCCAAATTATCCACCATATGAAGCTGAGGCAACCCTCTATCTCTCTTTCTGGATTGAGTTAATATCTTCTCTTTTCCAGCATGCTAGAACACCCACTATTTTCCTTGGCATACTCCACATCCCCCCCCCCCCCCCCCTAGGTTGATGATTAATTGAATATCCTCCATAGTTTTAAAGTCAATTACGGTGCAAAAAGAGATGACTGATAGAGATGTCTTTAGGATCATCAAGACTACGAAAGGAGTAATATAGAGGCGGTGATGGGATAAATATAATAATTAGCTTCAACACTTGAGGAATTCATTTTCATCAGCTTGCAACAAAGAAGAATAAACACCAAAACAAGAAAGAGTGAGTTGGTTAGTGTATAAACAAGGACTCTTTCCACTCACACGCTCTGTTTTTCATACTTGACTCTCCTTTTGTTTTGGTTGTTGTCACAATCATTTTGAAGCCCTTGTGATAGTCTTCTCTTTGCTTATCTCTTCCTCTCCTTTTTCCATCCTAGGATTATCTCTTAGCTCTTGTCAAATTTTTTTTTCATTTATATCGTAAGTGGATGGTTTTCACTTTATATATGTATTTCGCTTGTAGAATGATGATAAACCTCTTTTACTTTGTTTTCCTACTTATGCCTCACAAGTTTTGGTTGTGGAATGTTTGATTAATAGCTTTATGTCAATCAAATACCATAAAATATTGAATTCACTTTCATGGCAGTTGATGGATATTTGAGATGTGAGAAGTGGATGCGGAATGACATTGTTGATACTCGGGAGTCGAAAATATTCTCATGGTTTGATCGATTCATTGGACGTGCAAAGAAGCCGGAGGTGACATGGCCTTTCCCATTTGTGGAGGGTAGGATGTTTGTTCTAACTATTCGTGCTGGTATTGATGGCTACCATATCAATGTAGGCGGCCGGCATGTGACTTCATTTCCATATCGAACTGTAAGCTACTTGCTCTCTTCCGAACAATTTGAAGGTTTTCTCTGTAGACATGTAAGTGTTCTGCTCTTTCCCCCGACTGAGCAAGTCACTATTGAAGGAGAGCATTTTTAAGATGTTCTTCTTGGAGCTGACTTTGGAGTAAGCACTGCTGTGCCAGTCATGATGGCCATTCAACCACTGGAATACATTTTTCTCAAAAAAAATTAAAAATAATGGGCACATCAAAATCAAGCTACTATTTGACATACAAAAATAAAAAATAAAAAAAAATGGATGGAACAAATATTATTATAGTTTTTGGTCCCTTCTCTGAATCCCTTCACCAGTTCCACGAACTTGTAATTGTTGCAATTAACATAATCACCAGATTTTCCAGAATTAATTTTTCAGTTTCCTCATGTATGTTATTACTTATTACCATACTAGTAAACAACAATCAGATGTTCCCTATTCTCTCAGGGCTTCACACTGGAAGATGCAACAGGGTTGGCAATCAGAGGTGATGTAGATATACATTCGGTTTATGCTACATCTCTTCCAACTTCTCACCCAAGTTTTTCTCCCCAAAGAGTGTTGGACTTCTCAGAAAAGTGGAAATCTCTTCCTTTACCCCAGAATCACATTCAACTTTTCATTGGAGTGCTTTCTGCCACCAATCACTTTGCTGAGCGTATGGCAATCAGGAAAACATGGATGCGGGCTTCAGCAATCAAGTCCTCAGACGTAGCAGTCCGCTTCTTTGTTGCTTTGGTAAGTTGCGCTCCTCACCCAGATACTCCTTGGGGAGCAAAGATAGATGTGCTCAATTGCATGTTAAGTTTGTGCGTCCAAATAAATTTGCACCTCAAATGCAGTCATATTCCTCGTAATAAGAACATTTCAAACTCCAATGAGCTTTCATTCCAGCATGAGGTGATTAATCAGATTTTCAAATGATAGTATATGGAATAATCGTTTCTTTGAACTGCTTTGTTAATGTTTTTGACTCTTTTTCTTTATCAAAATGTCCGATATTGTCATAGCCAAGATATATAGTAAATACATCTATATAGATACATTGTGTACGTACATACATCACGTGGCTGTTGAATCCGCAGCTTCCATAGTAAAAAGAGTAAAATTAGACAACACACTACTCTTAATGGGACATGTGAAGCTGGATGACATAGGACAATTCATTAATTATTAACGAAAAGGATGATAATGGATGATACATGAAAATCATAGCAATATTGGTATCATTGTTGCCTAGGACATGGGAAATGTCCAACTTGGAGTACTATGTTGTCAAACAGCAGGGATAGTTCAATGCATGTTGAGTAATATTGAGGTGGTGGGTATGGGTTTACCATCTCTATGTTATATCGTCAGGAGGGCTAGTACTTCTAATCTCTTTTGTGACTCTTATTTTTTCTAACATCTACATGCTAAATTGGCTGCGAGAAACACATGTTAATCCTCTTCTCATTTGTTTTGCAAGCCCATTTCTGGATAGTCAAAATAATTTTCCAGTTGGGCCGAGAAGCTCTCCTCCCAAGTTCCAGATGAAGTTGAAGTTGTGATTTTCATCACTTAAAGGAAATTAGATAAGGGTGTGCCAAAATCCTAAAAGAATTTGCACTTCACCTTATCAAAAGAAAATACTAAAAGAATTTGCTGTTTCTTTTTGGAAACTTTCTGATTACATTTTTTAATTTCACTTTCCTCTCTCTCTCTCTCTCTCTCTCTCTCTCCCTCTCTCCCTCTCCCTCTCTTTCCCTCCCTCCCTCCTCACATTCTCCAGCTCCTCAATAAACTTCTTTTGGAATATAGGGAGTTTCTCATTGTCATCGTCATCAACTAAAACACTCTTGATGTTCCATACAAGTAGAAGCTCCCAAATTTTGAAACTAACAATAATTAAAATGTCTGCAAACTGAAATCAAAAGGATGATCAATGTATTATGCGGCTAGTGCCAATGACTCCATTTCTAAAATTACAGTTAGGGAACTACAAAAATGTGGTGCTGCGTCAAGAAAGAGCCTGCATAATGTGTTTTTTCTGTGTCTGCTGTGTAAGAAGTATATTAAAAAAATTCCATTAAAAATACTAATTTTTTTTATAAATTTTCTAGTTGCATGTAGGTGGCTTTTTACTAGTATATTTCAGTGTGCTTTGATCAATTTTACCCCATTTCAGGTAGGTCGAAGGACTAGTTATCTCAAGTTGCATTAGCTTATTTTGTCATAAACTCTGGCACAATATTGTACTCATTAGTAACCGGATAATATAGATGTCAATACGATCACCCCATTTGTATTTACCTACTTGGCTGATCCTTCAATCTTCATGGCTATCCCTGAAGCACACTGCATGTTTGTTACATCACATAGTTTTTCGTTTTTTATGAGGTATTAACTTGCCCTACATGGTGTTCACTAGGAAGTAGTATTGCCATTTCTATCCTAGGACTTCTGAGGTGCTTTCATTTGAATATTTCCTAGATAAATGATGGTCAAGGGAAAGTAGTGTTGCTTTCAGGTAAAGGAGAAAATTCACAAACAAGAAAAAGGTTGTGCTATTGTCTTCAGTACTACATTATGCTGTTTTGCAGACACCTCTTTAGGTTTCTTTTCACCAGCTTATTTATTTGTAGAACTTATATTATCATCTCTATGAATAGCCAGTTTGGAGTTCAACCTCAACAAATGTACTTATGTATTAACATTTAACTGTGTAGAATCCACGAAAGGAGTTGAATGCTATATTGAAGAAGGAAGCAGATTACTTTGGAGACATTGTGATTGTCCCCTTTATCGACAGATATGAGCTAGTGGTTCTTAAAACTATTGCCATCTGTGAGTATGGGGTGAGTTCTGCACTTTGCTACATCTTCCTCTTCTTTTCTGGACTTCTTAGCCGCATCCTAATTTCTATTGACTTGGCCCACAATATCTGTTGCAGGTTCAGAACGTGACAGCTTCATATATCATGAAATGTGACGATGATAATTTCATTAGGGTAGATGCAGTCCTGAGAGAAATTCAACGTGTTCCTCCTAAACGATCTCTTTACATGGGCAATCTTAATCTCTTGCATAGACCACTTCGAACAGGAAAATGGGCTGTATCATTTGAGGTACATAGAATTATATGATAAGAGTATATATTCAAAATTTGTGGCTAGTGGTTGTTGATTTCTTATAGAAACTAATTTAATTTGGAAATATTGACTTGTGCAACAGGAGTGGCCAGAAGATGTATATCCCCCTTATGCTAATGGACCAGGATATATAATTACAAGTGATATTGCCAAACATATCATTTCTCAATATCGGAATCAAAGCTTACGGGTTTGTAATGGCTGATTTCTTTCGTTTTCTTCTTAATCATAAACATGGTAAAAGAGTAGATTCTGAAATACGCATTCCTCCCATCAAATTGACAGATTTTCAAAATGGAGGATGTGAGCATGGGTATGTGGGTTGAGAATTACAACAGTTCCACTCCTGTACAGTACTCTCACAACTGGAAGTTCTGTCAATATGGATGTATGGAAGACTATTTCACGGCTCATTATCAGTCTCCTCGACAGATGTACTGTCTGTGGAACAATTTGCTTAAGGGTAAGGCCCATTGCTGCAATATTTAGATTGATATGACCATTTTTCGCTGCTTGATGGGTCATATGAATTGAATCTTCTTCTTCCTAACTGCTGGAGATCCGTTGCGTTGTTGTATCTGTTCAGATGGGTGTTTTAGTTTAACAAATGATTTAACATGGAACATTATGGATTTGTACATGTGGATTTATATACCTGTGTACTAGTCATTGTATAGGAATCCTGCCTCTGCCTTGTACCATGAAGAAACATACAGAGATTTAATGTTCAGCCTAGCCTCCCCACCACCAAATTTTGGGTTGGGGCCTTCGCACTTGAGCTTTTCCTTTGGCAATGCCAAAATTACTTTTTCTTGCTCCTTCAAATCTGCACTTTCTGGGTATGTTGTTTTGTACTAAAAGTGCATTTTCATATTACTCTACTCTAATTAGCACTTTCTGGTTAAATTTTACATGCAATTTATGTGACAAATGTAATCCATGTCTTTAATAGGTCGATAAATAAAATGGATGTGAATTAGTTGAATCTTTAAAAGAAAGACATGAATATTCTTCTAGACATTCTAAGGCACACAAACAAGAAAAAGGTATTGAAATTGCATCAAAGGGGTAGTCTTAATTATGTTTTTTTTTTTTTTCAAATCAAAACATCAATTCTTCATTTATAAACAAGGAAAGAACACGAAACGAACTGAAATAATATGCTTCAAAAGTGATATCCTCGATTATTATTTTTATTTACTAAAATTTCATTCATACATAATCTATCTATACTATATTAAAAGCATGAAGAACTTTAAATATGTTGTTTGAATTTTTTGTCCTTCATTAAAAGATTCTGTTTTAGGCAAAATCGTCATTTACTATGTTATTTAATTTTTTTTTAATAATTTAAGCTTTTAAAATCAACTCAAATTCAGTAAATATTATTTTCAATGGGTAATGGTTGAATTTTGGGCAAATTATAGAAATTCCATACTTTACTTGCATAATCTCAATATATACCAACTTTTTCTGAAATTACTAAAAATCCCTTATTTTTTAAGAAAC
>JBCEWC010022356.1:0-10061 GCA_038996855.1 Solanum aculeatissimum | reverse complement strand
TAAGAGACCCAGGTGGACCGACAGGGTTTGAGATGGACTGGTAGGATTTTATGCGCCAAGGAACAGGAAACAGGTGATTTGGGCAATTTTTATGGGTGTCAGCCCACAGTTCTTGGCGCTGCCCTTGGCTCGGGGCAAACTTTCCTGAAAAATTATACCAAAGGGTCCATAACGAGCCCGACAGAAGGCCAAGGTGGCCCAGCGGGGTTAGAGATTGCTTGGTAGGATTTAGCGGGCCAAAAATCAAGAAATAGGCGATTTGGGTAGTTTTTTATGGGTATTAGCACACGGTTCCTGGCGCTGCCCGGGGCTCGAGGCCAACGTTTCCGAAAAATTACACCGAGGGGTCCGTAACGAGCCTGACAATAGGCGTAGGTGGCCCAGTAGGGATGGAGATGGCATAATAGGATTTTATGGTCCAAAGAATAGGAAATAAACTATTTTGATAGTTTTTCGTCGGTGATGGCCCATAATTCCTAGCGTCGTCAGGGTTTGTGGCCAACTATACTAAAAACTTATGTTGAGGGTTACGTAATGAGCCCGATAAGAGGCTCAGGTGGCCCGACAGGGTTTGAGATGGCCTGGTAGGATTTTATGGGCCAAGGAAAACAACAATTTGGGCAATTTTTCATGGGTGTTAGCCCACGGTTTCTGGCGCTGCTTGGGGCTCGGGGCAAACGTTTCCTAAAAATTTATACCGAGGGGTCCGTAACGAGCCCGGTAGGTGGCACAGGTGGCCCGGCGGGGTTGGAGATGGCCTGGTAGGATTTTATGGGTCAAAAATCAGGAAACAAGTGATTTGGGTAGTTTTCATGGGTGTTAGCCTACGGTTCTAGGCGCTACCGACGGCTCGAAGCCAACTTTCCTGAAAAATATACCGAGGTGTCCGTAATGAGCACGACAAGAGGCCTCGGTGACCTAGCAGGGTTTGAGATGATCTGGTAGGATTTTATAGGCCAAGAAAAAAGAAACAGGCTACTTCAATAATTTATCGTGGGTGTTAACCCACGGTTCCTGGCGCTACCGGAGGCTCGGGGCCAAATTTTCCCTAAAATTATACTGAGGGATTCGTAACGAGCCCGAAAAGAGGCCCAAGTAGCCCAGTGGGATTTGAGAATGTCTGGTAGGATTTTACTTTCAAGGGAACAAGAAATAGGTGATTCAGGCAGTTTTTTGTGGATGTTAGCCCACACTTCCTAGAGCTGCCCAAACTGGAGGCCAACTTTCTCAAAAATATATACCGAGGGGTTCGTAACGATCGCGGCAAGAGGCCCATATGATCTGGTAGGGTTGGAGATGTAATGATAGAATTTATGGGCCAAGGAATAGGAAATAGGCAATTTAGGTAGTTTTTTATGTGTGTTAGCCCATGGTTCCTAGCGATACTCGGGGCTCAGGATCAACTTTTTCAAAAGTTTATACTGAGGGCTTCGTAACAAGACCAGCAAGAGGGCAAGGTGGCCCGGTGGGGTTGGAGATGGCTTATAGGATTTTCTAGGCAAAGGAAAAGGAAACAAGCGATTTGGACAATTTTTCGTGGGTGTTAGCCCACGGTTCCTAGCGCTGCCAGGGGCTCGGGGCCAACTTTCCTAAAATATTATACCGAGGGGTCACTAACGAGCTCGGCAAGATGCACAGGTGGACCAACGGGCTTGGAGATGGTGTGGTAGGATTTTATGGGCCAAGGAACAGGAAATATGTGATTTTGACAATTTTTTGTAGGTGTTAGCCATCAGTTCCTTGCGCTGCCCGGGGCTTGGGGCCAACTTTCTCAAAAACTTATACCTAGAGGTCCATAACTAGATCGACAAGAGGCCCAGGTGGTCTGGCGGGGTTAGAGATGACCTGGTAGGATTTTATGGGCCAAGGAACAAGAAAAAAGTAATTTCGATAGCTTTTTTTGGGTGTTAGCCCATGGTTCATAGCCCTGCCCGGGGTTTAGGGCCAACTTCCCTGAAATGTTATACCGAGGGGATAGTAACAAGTCTGACAAGAGGCCCAAGTTACCAGATGGGATTGGAGATAGTCTGGTAGGATTTTTTTGGACAAGGAACATGAAACAGGCGATTTGGGCAGTTTTTCGTGGATGTTAGCCCACGATTTCTAGCATTGCCCTGGGCTTGAGGCCACCTTTCCCAAAAAATTATATCGAGGGGTCTATAACGAGCTCGACAAGAGGCCCAGGTGTCTGGGCGGGGTTGCAGATGGCGTGGTAGGATTTTATGATCAAGGAACAGGAAATAGGCGATTTTTATTCTTTTTTGTGGGTGTTAGCCCATAGTTCCTGGTGCTGCTCGGGGCTTGGGGCCCACTTTCCAGAAAAATTATTTCGAGGTATTCGTAAAGAGCCTGACATATAGCCCAGGTGGCCCGGTGGGCATGGAGAAGGTATGGTAGGATTATATGGACCAAGGAACAGGAACATGCAATTTCAGTAGTTTTTCGTTGGTGTTAACCCATGATTCCTGGCACTGCCTATGGCTTGGGGCCAACTTTCCCAAAAAATTATACTTAAAGGTCCATAATGAGACCGATAAGAGGCCCAGGTGTCTCAGTAGGGTTAGAGATGACTTGGTAGGATTTTATGGGCCAAGGTAGAGCAAACAGACAATTTGGACAATTTTTCGTGGGTGATAGTTCACGGTTCCTCGCGCTGCCCACAGTTCGGGGTCATCTTTCTCAAAACATTATACTGAGGGGTCCGTAAGAAGCTTTTCATGTGTATTAGCTCACAGTACCAGGTAGGATTTTATGGGCCAATAAAATGGAAACAGACAATATGGAAAGCTTTTCATGAGTATTAGCTCACAGTACCAGGCGATGTCCGTGGCTCGGGGTAAACTTTCCTAAAAGATTATACCGAGGGTCTGTAAGAAGCTCGGCAAGAGGCCTAGGTGGCCCAACGAGGTTGGAGATGGCCTTGTAGGATTTTATGGGTCAAGGAGCAAAAAACAAGTGATTTCAGAATATTTTCATGGTTTTAGCCCACAGTTCCTGGCTTTGCCTGGGGCTCGGGGCCAACTTTTCTAAATAATTACATGGAGGGTTCCGTAACAAGCTTGACAAGAGCACTAGGTGGCCCGATGGTGTTGCAAAAGGTCTAGTAGGATTTTATGTTCCAAGGAACAGGAAAAAGGCAATTTGGGCAATTTTTCATGGGTGTTAACCCAAGGTTCTTGGCGCTGACCGAGGCTCAAGGCCAAATTTCCCAAAATATTATACTGAGTGGTCCGTAAGTAGACCAATAAGAGGCCCAGGTGTCCCGGCGAGATTAGAGATGGCCTGGTAGGATTTAATGGGCCAAGAAATGGGAAACAGACGATTTCGTCTATTTTTTAATAGGTGTTAGCCCACGGTTCCTGGCGTTGCCCGGGGCTCAAGGTAAACTTTCCTGAAATATTATACCGATGGGTTCGTAACGAGCTCGATAAGATGCCCAGGTGGCCTGGCGGGGTTGGAGATGGCCTGGTAGGATTTTATGGGCCAAGGAACAAGAAACAGGCAATTTCAGTAGTTTTTCGTGGGTGTTAGCCACAGTTCCTAACGCAGCCCGTGGCTCAGGAATAATTTTCTCAAACAATTATACCGATGGGTCCTTAAAGAGCTCGGAAAGAGGTTCAAGTGTCCCGATGGGGTTTGAGATGACTTGGTATGATTTTATAGGCCAAGGAAAATGAAACATGTGATTTAGGCAGTTTTTCATAGGTGTTAGCCCACGGTTACTCGTGCTGCCCGGGGCGCGGGGCTAATTTTTGCAAAAACTTATATTGAAGGGTCCGTAACGAGCCTGGAAAGAGGCCAAAGTGGTCTGGAGGGGTTGGAGATGTCCTGGTACGATTTTTTGGGCCAAGGAATAGGAAATAGGCGATTTTGACAGTTTTCGTGGATGTTAGCCCACGGTTCATGGGGCTCGGGGCCAAGTTTCCTAAAAAAATATACTGAGTAGTCCGTAACGAGCCCGGCAAAAGGCCTAGGTGGCCCGATGGGGTTGTAGATGGCCTAGTAGGATTTTATAGGCCATGGAATAAGAAATAGAGTATTTGGGCAGTTTTTCATAGGAGTTAGCCCACGGTTCGTAGCGCTACCCGGGGCTCAGGGCCAACTTTCAAAAAATATTATACCGAGGGGTCCATAACAAGCCTAGGAAGAAGCCCAGGTAGCTCGGCGGGGTTGGAGATAGCCTGGTAAGATTTTATGCAAAGAATAGGAAACATGCAATTTCAGTAGTTTTTCATGGGTGTTAGCCCATGGTTCCTGGCGCTGCCCGGGGCTCGAGACAAACTTTTCTTAAGAATTATACTGACGGGTCCGTAACGAGATCGGAAAGAGGACCTAGTGGATTGGTAGGGCTGTAGATGTCATGGTAGGATTTTATAGGCCAAGAACCAGAAACAAGCAATTTGGGTAGTTTTTTGTGGGTGTGAGCCCATGGTTTCTGGTGCTGTCCGGGGCTTTGGACCAACTTTTCTAAAAACTTATACCGAGGGGTCCATAATGAGCCCGACAAGATGCCCAGGTGGCCTGGCAAGGTTGGAGATGGCCTGTTAGGATTTTATGGGTTAAGGAATAGGAAACAGGGGATTTGGGTAGTTTTTTTCGGTATTAGCCCACGATTTCTGGCGCTGTCTGGGGATCGGGGCCAACTTTCCTAAAAATTTATATTGAGGGGTCCGTAACGAGATTAAAAAGAGGCCCAGGTTTCTCGACAGGGTTGGTGATGGCCTGGTAGAATTTTATGAGACAAGGAATAAGAAATAGGCAATTTGGGTAGTTTTTTATGGGTGTTAGTCCATGGTTTCGGGCGCTGCCCAAGGCTCGGGGCCAACTTTCTCAAAAACTTATATCGAGGGATCCGTAATGATCCCGATAAGAGGCCCAAGTGGCCCAGCGGGATTGGAGATGGCCTGATAGGATTTTATGGTACAAGGAACAGAAAACATGTGATTTTGATAGTTTTTCTTGGGTGTTAGCGCAAGGTTCCTGGCGCTGCTTGGGGCTCGGGTCCATCTTTTTGGAAAAGTTATATCGAGGGGTCCGTAACGAGCCGGCAAGAGTCCTAAGTGTCCCAATGGGGTTTGAAATGGACTGCTAGGATTTTATTGGCCAAGAAAAAGGAAATAGGTGATTTTGACAATTTTTTGTGGGTGTTAACCCACTGTTTCGGGCGCTTCCTTGGGCTCGAGGATAACTTTCCTAAAATATTATATCGAGGATTCCATAATGAGCCCAGAAAGAGGCCCAGGTTACCCGGAAGGGTTGAAGATGACCTAGTAGGATTTTGTGGGCCAAGGAATAGGAAACATGCAATTTTGGTAGTTTTTCATGCGTTTGAGCCCACGATTCCTGGCGTTGCCCGGTGCTCGGGGCCAACTTTCCTAAAAATTTATATAGAGAGGTTCGTAACAAGCCTGTAAAGAGGCTCAAGTGGCCCGACGGTGTTGGAGATGGCCTGATAGGATTTTATGGGTCAAGGAACAAGAAAAAGGCAATTTCATCAGTTTTTCATGGGTTACCCCACGGTTCCTGGCGCTGCCCGGGGCTTGGGGCTAACTTTCTCAAAAAATTATACCGAGGGCTACGTAATGAGCTTGGAAAGAGACCCAAGTATCCCGGCAGGTTTGGAGATGGTTGGTAGGATTTTATGGGCCAAAGAACAGGAACCATGCAATTTTGATAGTTTTTCGTGGGTGTTAGCCAACGGTTCCTGGCGTTTCCTGAGGCTCGAGGATAATTTTCCCAAAAACTTATATCGAGGGGTCCGTAATAAGCCTGGAGAGAGGTCAAGGAGGCTCGGAGGGTTTAGAGATGGCCTGATAGGATTTTATAGGCCAAGGAACAGGAAACAAGCAATTTAGGCATTTTTTCGTGGGTGTTTGCCCACAGTTCCTGGCACTGCCCGGGGCTCAGGGTCAACTTTCCCAAAATATTATATTTAGGGGTTCGTAACGAGCTCATTAAGAGGCCCAGGTGGCATGGCGGGATTGGAGATGGTCTGGTAGGATTTTATGGGACAAGGAACAGGAAAAAGATAATTTGTGTAGTTTTTCGTAAGTGTTAGCTCACGGTTCCTAGCGCTGCCTGGGCTGGACAACGTTTCTTGAAAATTTATACCGAGGGGTCCGTAACGAGCCCGCCAAGAGGCCCAGGTGATCCGATGGGGTTGGATATGGCCTGGTAGGATTTTATTGGCCAAGGAACAAGAAACAGACGATTTTAATAGTTTTTCGTCGGTGTTAGCCCACGGTTCCTGGAGCTACTTAGGGCTTAGAGCTAACTTTTGTGAAAAATTATACCTAGGGTTCCATTACGATCCTAGAAAGATGCCCAAATGGCCCTACGGGGTTTTATATGGATTGGTAGGATTTTATGGGTCAAGAAACAGGAAACAAGCGATTTGGGCAGTTTTTCATGGGTGTTAGCCCACGGTTCCTAGCACTGCCGGGGGCTCGGGGTAAACTTTCCTAAAACATTATACCGAGGGGTTCATAATGAGCCCATAAAGAGGCCCAGGTGGCTCGAAGGGGTTGGATATGGCCTTGTAGGATTTTATGGGTCAAGGAACAGGAAATAGGCGATTTTGTTAGTTTTTCATAGGTGTTAGCCAACAATTCCTAGAGTTGCTCTGGTTTCGAGGCCAATGTTTTCAAAATATCATACCGAGGGGTCCATATTGATCCCGGCAAGAGGCCTAAGTAGCCCAGCGGTGTTGGAGATGGTCTGGTAGGATTTTATGGGCCCAGGAAACAGGAAAAAGTTGATTTACGCAATTTTTTGTGGGTATTAGCCCACAGTTCCTGGTACTGACAAGGGCTCGGGGCCAAATTTCTTAAAATATTATACGTAGTGGTCTGTAATGAGCCCGACAAGAGGCCCATCTTACCCGGTGGGATTGGAGATGGGCTTGTAAGATTTTATGGGCCAAGGAAATGGAAACAAGTGATTTCAGCAGTTTTTCATGGGTGTTAGCTCACATTTTTGGTCGCTGCCCGGGGATCAGTTTCAACTTTCTCGAAAAATTATAACAAGGGTCCGTAAATAGCCCAGTAAGAGGTCCAAGTGGCCCGGCCGGGTTTGAGATGGCCTGGTAGGATTTTATGGGCCAAGGAACAAGAAGCAAGTGATTTGTGTAGTTTTTTATGGGTGTTAGCCCACGCTTCCTGGTGCTACCCGGGGCTAGAGGCCAATTTTCCTGATAAATTATACCGACGAGTCTATAACAAGCTCAAAAATTGGACTAGGTGGACCTGCGGGGTTAGAGATGGCCTGGTAGGATTTTATAGGCCAAAGAACAGGAAACATGCGATTTGGGCAGTTTTTCATGGGTGTTAGCCAACGGTTCCTTGTGTTGCTTGGGGATGGAGGCCAACTTTCCAAAAATATTATACAGAGGGGTCCGTAACGAGCCCGGCAAGAGGCCTAAGTGTTTCAGCGAGGTTTGACATGGCCTGGTAGGATTTTACGGGCTAAGGAATAGGAAATAAGCGATTTCGATAGTTTTTCGTGGGTGTTAGCCCACGATTTTTGGAGCTGCTCGTGGCTCGGGTCTTACTTTCCTAAAAAATTATACCGAAGGATCCGTAACGAGCCTGAAAAAAGGTCTCGCTGGCCCGGCAGGTTTGGAGATGACCTGGTAGGATTTTGTAGGCCAAAGAACAGGAAACAGGCGATTTGGGTAATTTTTTGTGGGTGTTAGCCCAAGGTTCCTTGTGTTGCTTGAGGCTAGGGCCAACTTTCCAAAAATATTATATCGAGTGGTCCGTAACGAGCTCAAAAAGTCACCTAGGTGGCTTCGCGGGGTCGGAGATATCCTGGAAGGATTTTATGGGCCAAGGAACAGGAAACAAGTTATTTGGGCGGTTTTTTGTGGGTGTTAGTCTACGCTTCCTAGCGCTACTCCAGGCTCGGGGCCAATTTTTTCAAAAACTTATACCGAGGGCTCTGTAACAAGCCCAACAAGAGGCCTAGGAGTCCTGGTGGGGTTGGAGATGGCCTGACAGGATTTTATGGGCCAAGAAACAGGAAATAAGCGATTTGGGAAGTTTTTCAAGGGTGTTAGCCCACGGTTCCTAACACTGCCCGTGGCTAAATTTCCTAAAATAATTATACCAAGGGGTCCGTAACAAGTCCGTCAAGAGGCCCAGGTGGCCCGACATGGTTCGAGAAGGCATGGTAGGATTTTATGGGCCAAGGAAATGGAAACAAGTGATTTCAGCAGTTTTTCATGGGTGTTAGCCCACGGTTCGAGTCGTTCCCCGGGGCTCGGCGTAAATTTTCTCAAAAAATAATAACAAGGGGTCCGTAAATAACCAAGCAAGAGGCCCGATGGGGTTGGAGATGGCCTAGTAGGATTTTATGGGTCAAGGAACAAGAAACAAATAATTTGTGTAGTTTTTTATGGGTTTTAGCCTACGTTTCCTGGTGTTGCCCGGGGCTCGAGGCCAATTTTCCTGAAAATTATACCGAGGGGTCTATAACAAGCTCGAAAATTAGACCAGGTGGACCTTCGTGGTTGTAGATAGCTTGGTAGGATATTTTGGGCCAAGGAACAGGAAACAAGCGATTTGAGCAGTTTTTCATGGGTGTTAGCCAACAGTTCCTTGTGTTGCTTGGCGATGGGGGCTAACTTTCCCAAAACTTTATACCAAGGGGTCCGTAATGAGCCTAGTAAGAGGCCCAGGTGTTTCGACGGGGTTGGACATGGACAGGTAAGATTTTATGGGCCAAGAAAAAGAAAATAAGCAATTTCGACAGTTTTTCGTGGGTGTTAGCCCACGATTCCTGGAGCTGCTCGTGGATCGGGGCCAAATTTCCTGAAAAATTATATCGAAGGGTCCGTAACGACCCTAGAAAGAGGTCCAGGTATCCTGGCAGGTTTGGAGATGACCTGATAAGATTTTATGGGTCAAGAAACAGAAAATAGGTGATTTGGGCAGTTTTTTGTGGGTGTTAGCCCAAGGTTCCTTGTGCTGCTTGAGGCTAGGGGCCAACTTTCCAAAAAAATTATACTGAGTGGTCCATAACGAGCTCAAAAAGTCACCTAGGTGGCTTCGCAGGGTCGGAGATGTCCTGGAAAGATTTTATAGGCCAAGGAACAGGAAATAAGTGATTTGGGCAGTTTTTCATGGGTGTTAGTCTACGCTTCCTGGCGCTACTCCAAGATCGGGGCCAATTTTCTCAAAAAATTATACCGAGTGGTCCGTAACGAGCCCAACAAGAGGCCCAGAAGTTCCGGTGGAGTTGGAGATGGCCTGACAGGATTTTATGGGCTAAGGAATAGAAAACAAGAGATTTGAGAAGTTTTTCAAGGGTGTTAGCCCACGGTTACTAACACTGCCCATGGCTAAATTTCCTTAAAAATTATACCAAGGGGTCCGTAATGAGTCCGTCAAGAGGCCCAAGTGGCATGACAGGGTTCAAGAATGTGTGTAGGATTTTATAGGCGAAGGAAAAGGAAACAAGTGATTTGAGAAATTTTTCATGGGTATTAGCCCACCGTTCCTGGCGCTGCACGGGGCTCAGGGCAACCTTTCTCAAAATATTATATTAAGTGGTATGTAATGATTCAGGCAAGAGGCCCAGTTGGCCATGCAGGGTTGGAGATAGTCTGGTAGGATATTACGGGCCAAGGAACAGTAAATAGGCGATTTAGGCAGTTTTCATGGTTGTTATCCCATGGTTCCTTGCGTTGCCAGAGGCTCGGGGTCAACTATCCTAAAAAATTATATCGAGGGGTAAATAACGAGTCAGAAAGAGGCCTAGGTGGCCAGGCGGGATTGAAGATAGCCTGGTAGGATTTTATCGGCCAAGGAATAGGAAATAAGCAATCTGGAAAGTTTTTCATGGGATTTAGCCCACAGTTCTCGGCATTACCCGAGGCTCGAGGCCAACTTTCTCAAAATATTATACCTCGGGGTTTGTAAAGAGCCAGACAAGAGACCCAGGTGGCCCGGCGGAGTTGGGGATGACCTGGTAGGATTTTATGGACCAAGAAATAGGAAATAGGCGATTTAGAAATTTTTTGTGGGTGTTAGCCCATGGTTGTTGGTGCTGCCCAGGGCTCG
>JBCEWC010022355.1:0-10061 GCA_038996855.1 Solanum aculeatissimum | reverse complement strand
TTCTTCAATGGAGGCTAGAGAGTTTTTGGAAAAGTTGAGAATGAAGAGTGGAGGCTTGAAAATGGATGAAATATGTTGGGGTATTGATTTAAGGGTTTGGAAGACTTTAGGAGGTCTAAAGAGGGCCTAGGGATCAACCAATTTACAAAAATACCATCAATAAATTAGAATTTTGACTGAACACAGTGCCAAACGGAAGCTTAAACGGCTGCTACAGTGCCCGTGATACTGTTCACGGGCCGTGAAACCTTCCATCAAAAATGCCTTAGCCGAATTTCCAACTTCGAGCCAAAATGAGCTCACTGTAACCTTTAACGGCACTGTTCACGAACCGTCAAAAGTCTCACGGACCATTTAATGGTTCGTGAGAATTGACTTGCAACTTTCCGAGGCAAATTTCTAGTTTCGGGAAGCCCTACTCATTTGGTAATAACTTCTTCATACGACTTTGGAATTAAGTGAAACCAGTTGCGTTACAAAGATAATTCAAAGAGCTTTCATTTGATGTAAAGTGGCCCACCCATTTCATTGTGTGCTAAAATTTATGGCATCTCAATGTTGCAGCAGTCTAAACGGAGGCCCCAAAACAGTCCCAAAAATGAAGTTCTTGACTTAAATCTCCTACGTCAAATCCTTGGCAACCCCGAATCGATCTTGACAATATTACCATGAAACTAGGTCAATACTCTTGCCCCGTGAACCTTGAATTAGACATTTAAACTAACCACGGCTTGACCAAGCTTCTGCCCAACTTGACGGACCACCAAACGGTCTGTTTGAGGTCTCACGGACCGTGGGGTGGCCCGTGGACCTTAACTTAGCTTTTGGGGTGGGTACTGGCCAGACCATGCTCTATGGACCACTTGACGTAACACCTCATGGACCGTGCAAATTTTCACGGTCCGTCTCACACGCCTTGGGCAATTTTCAGGGCCTATCTTCAATGTCTTCCGAATTTCAGACAGGCTCACTGTTTGGGCCATATCTCCCTCATCCGATATCCAAATTGAGTGAAACCACTTTTGTTGCAAAGATAACTCAAATACCGTCAATTTTATATGTGTTAGCGCATATGATTCATCCCACATCAAAAGTTATGACTGTTTGAAATTGACTGTCCAAATTGTCCCTCTAGGCCACTAACTAGCCCAATTTGTATTCGGCCACTTAAAATCAACCCGTGGCCACCAAAACTCATACATGGCTTTTAGTACATCCTATAATGCCAACCATAAGTAGATTTCGAAGATTTTTGGGTTGTTATATTAAGTATGCTATGAAGCTTTTTTTGGGTACCTTTGGGTTACCCATTCACCATGTTGCACCTAGGTCCTAGGATTGAGTCATGACGTAAATATTAGGTGTATTATATTATATAAATAACATTAGAGTTATATTATTTAAAGGAATTAAGACTTAATCTTAGGCTTAAAATTTGAAAATTTGATTATAGATTTAGGAGAATTTTTTAGCTTAGGCTAGACATGTAGTGATATGGGTGTCTATGGACTTGTGCTCCTAAAAATTTTAAATATTTGATATATTGTACATGTTTTGAGGTATTGAGAAAGTAAAAACATTGGTGAATTAGGTTACTTGACTTCGGTTCTTAGATTAAAGTAGATTATGATTTATTCTACATGATAGAGAGACTCTTAATAATGATTGATATCCATTAAGTATTGTTGTGAAGTTCTCTATGCATATAATTAATGTGGTTTGGATGACTGATATATTGTTGTGATTGTTCTGCAATCCCAAGACCATGAAAGCCATAATCTTGAACCTACTTTATCAAAGTGATGCCTTGGATATAGAAATCTTGATGAAATATTGTTAATGAAGTAAAAATTAATGATAACGAATGATGAATTAATTATATTTGCATTGAGTGTCACATTCTAACACAATATTATTGGATTGGGTGTTACGTTCTGGCATAATATTATCGGATCTATTTTATATTCCAACATGATATAATTGGATCGGATGTCACGTTCCAGCATGATGATATTAAAGAAAAATATATTAAAATGGCTTAATATACTCTATCTCAACGAATCTATTTCCCAAAAAGAGTATAGTATGGAGGTCTGAGTCCTCATATTGTTGATTGGTTAGGTAGTTATCTCACTGTGTTGTTACTTGTACTTGTTTTTTGTTGCTTGTCAGTTGTTAAGTGTTATAGTTTATTTCTTATTATTACCTTATGCATATTGATTTCTATTTTTAGTTGGCCGACGTACTCAGTAGATGTTGTCTGTACTGATCCGTACTTGTATTTTTTTATTTTCTTTTATAGAGTATATCGAGTGTACCATCGACTTGACTCGCGCTTAGCTCTAGCCAAACTCTAACATATTAGGTTTCAAGGTGAGCTACTTCTCCTAGATCATGTTGGATTCTCTCTATCATGAAATAATGTCCTTAGCTTTCAAATATAAACTATTTTATTTATATATTCTAGTGTTTGATACTCTTGAACTTAATATTTTAAGGTTAGATGTCCTTGATGTGATGACTTTTAGATTTTGAAAAATGGTATATATTGACTTTGGGGCTTTTGTTATTTCTTGCTTTAATGAGTTTGGATTATCGCATTTCATGAGTTGAAAAGTTATAAAAGTTAGGATTTGTATCATTGGTTCACCTATCTAGGAGGTTATTAAGTATGGGTGTCACTCATGACCCATTTTAGATCGTGACAAACTTGGTATCAGAGCTTTAAATTTGCGATCTCATCATGTAAGGACAGGTTGAGTAGAGTCTTGTAGAATGGTACAGGGACGTCTTTACTTTTCTTCGAAAGGCTACAAGACTCCAGTAAAATTCCTTCTATATTTTCTTTTGTTTTATTACTTGAATCCAATTTGTATCTAGGTGATACAAAATGGTATATGATTTTTCTCATTCTATTTCAAAGATGGTTAGAACTAGAGCAACAACAGTGTTTGAGCTAGCCATTAGGGATGTAGGCCGATCGAGGTGGAGGCATGACAAAAGGTCATGGTAGAGGTTGCGGGAGAAAGCCCACTAGATAAAGAGGTCAGACAGTTAGGACATAAGGAAAAAGAATAGTGATCCCCCCACTAACCAATAAGGTAGCTATAGAGGATGTTAAGGTGATAACTGAGCAAATTCATGAGAAGGAAGTACCACCTCAGCCTACTCAAAAGATAATCCACCAAGTTCTCACCTATCTCAGCAGGTTATCTAATAAGGGCCAAGCACCTCAGGATTTAGGGACTATAATGTTCAGCTACTATGGCCCCTCATATGGATGCATCCTTGGAGACATACACATTTCTCTGATTAACTATAGAGCCTATAATGACTAGTGACCAATATGATCTCTTTAGAGGTACTGAAGTTGAGGATGCTTACGATTTTTTTGTTGATTACCATGAGCTTCTTCATAAGATGGATATAATAGAGTGATTTGGTGTTGAGTTTGTGACATACCTACTTTAAGAAGATGCCAAAATATGGTGGAGGTCTTATGTTGAGTGCCAACAAGCAAAAACACCACCTATGACTTGGATAGTTTTTTTAACTCCTTCATAGAGAAATATATTTTTCAAAACTTTAAGGGATAAGAAGAGAGAAAAGTTCCTGAATATAAAGTAAGGAAAGATGTCAGTTGTCGCCTATGAGGCCAAGTTTTGTGCCTTATCTAGATATGCTACTCAACTTTACTTCAGTTGGGAAGAGAGGATTTGCCATTGTGAAGGGATCAAAATCAAATTTGTAGATTTCAACTTTATAGGTGGTTGCTCAGCAAATTATTTTAAGAAGTGATTGATTTTGTGATACCAGTAGGGAGTGAAGTCAGATGACTTCACCAAGGAGACAACATTCAAGAAGTTTTGTATAAGGGGTGAGTTTAGAGGTTATTACTCTAAAAGGCAGATTTTGGAGGATCACTCAGCTCATCCAATTTAATTTTCATTGCAGGTTATAGATGGGTGTCTGTCAAATACTAGCCAACCTTTTCAAATTTGAGGGGTTATCTGTAGTCTTCTTCATCTTTACAGACCCACACTTGATACAAAGACTTGTCATAGATTTATGAGGTTGGGCATACTTGAAAGTATTCTTTAAGGCAAAATTGGGCTTAACACGATAAGGGTTACATAGCTCATGCAACTAGAGGTAGAGATAGCTTTGGTAGGGGCTATCATCCTAGAGAGTATATTGGCCAAGGTCGTGGTGGTTACCAGTTCAATCAAGGTGGTGGGCAGGTTAGAACTATTGGAGCACAACCTAGTAAGGAAATGGTTAGACAAATAACATAGTCCATTATTATGCTTTTCCGGGTAGGCTAGAGAAAGAGGCATTAGATGTTGTTATCTCAGGTACTATTTTGGTTTGTGATCACACATATTTTGTATTATTTGATCTTGGATCCACATATCTTCTATTTTTGTTGATGAACTTGATTTGCATTGTGACTTACTTGACATGCCTATTCATGTTTCTACTACTATTGGTGAGTTTGTGTTAGTTGAAAAGGTATATAGGTCTTGCCTTATGACTTTTGTGGAAAGTAGAACTTATGTAGATTTGATTATTACTGGAGATGGTTAAATTTGATGTAATTATGGGTATAATTTGGCTCTCTCCAAATTTTGCTATCTTGGATTGCAATTCTAAGACTGTGACCTTGGCCAAGCCTGGGATGGATCAGCTGGTATGGAAGGGTGATTATTTTCCTTCCCAAATTTGAATTCTCTCTTTTTTCAAGCTAGTAATTTAGTAAGTGTTGCTCATCCTTCCTAGCACATCTCAAGGATGATAGTTCTACAGTTCTCTTGATTGAGTCTATTTCGATAATGCACAAATTTGTGGATTTCTTTTTGGCAAACTTGCCAGGCATGCCACTAGATAGGGATATTATTTTTGTATCGATCTAGAGCTTGGGACTCGCCCTATTTTTGTTCCACCTTACAGAATGGCCCTAGCTTAATTGAGAGAGTTGAAAGCCCAACTTCAAAAGTTCTTAAGTAAAGGTTTTATTAGATCGAGTGCCTTTCTTGGGGTATTTCAGTTTTATTTGTAAGGAAGAAAGATGATAGTCTTCATATTTGCGTAGACTACAGGTAGTTGAACAGGGTGACTGTAGGAATAGGTACCTCGTCCCTCGCATTGATAACTTATTCGATCAGTTGCAGGGTGCTTGTGTCTTCTCCAAAAGTGGTTTGAGGTCTGATTATCACTAGTTGAGAATACGAACAGCGGATGTGCCAAAAACTACTTTTCGAACAAGGTATGGATATTATGAAATTTTTGGTAATCTCTACTGCTTTCATGAACCTAAAGAATGAAATCTTTAAGCCATATATAGATCTCTTTGTTATTATATTTATTGATGATATATTGATCCACTCAAAGAGAAAAAAAGAGCATGAAGAGAATTTAAGAATAATTCTAGGATTGTTAAGGGAGAAGAAGTTTTATGATAAATTCTCCAAGTGTGAGTTTTGGATCGATTCAGTTTCCTTATTGAGGCATGTGGTTTCTAAAGATAGAATGATGGTGGATTCCCAGTAGATTGAAGTAGTGAAGAATTGAGCAAGGCTTAATGATGTCTTAGAGGTAAGGAGCTTTGTTGGTTTGGCTAGCTACTACTAACTGTTCATCAAGGGATTCACTTTTATTTCTTTCCAACCGATCAATTTGACTAAGTAAAATATTCTATTTGTATAGATGGATAAGTGTGAAGAGAGTTTTTTAAAACTCAAGACCTTACTGACTACTCCATCGATTTTTGCCTTGTCGGTAGAAGATAAATTTTTTATTATTTATTGTGATGAATCTTATTTTGGTTTATATGTTGTGATGAATCTTATTATTTATATCGGGAGAGAAATGTAATTTCTTATGTTTCAAGGCAATTGAAGGTGCATGAATGTAACTATTCCACTAATAATTTAGAGTTGGCTACAGTTGTATTTATATTGAAGCAGTGGAGTCATTATCTATATGTGATCAAGTGTGAATTATATACAGATCATCATAATTTACAATATGTATTTACATAGAGAGACATGAACCTGAGGTAGGGGAGGTAGATAGAATTGTTAAAAGACTATGATGTTATGATTCTTTATCATCCAGAAAAGGCTAATGTTGTGGTTTTTGCCTTGAGAAAAAAAAGCAGGAAGCATGGGTAGTTTAACTCATTTGCAGGTTTCTAGATGCCCATTATCTAAAGAGGTTCAAACTCTGGCTAATGAATTTATGAGGCTAGAAGTAACTGAGAGAGGAGGACTATTGGCCTGTGTGGAGGCAAGATCTTCTTTTCTTGATATGATTAAACAAAAGAAATTTAATAATGAGAAGATGAGCCAAATTCGTGATATGATCTTGCAAAGAGAGGCCAAGAAAGCAGTGATTGATGAGGAAGTCTCCTGAGGATTTAGGGGCAGGTATGTGTGCCTCTCGTGTTGATAATTTGATTCAAACTCACAGTTTGAGTTACTCTATACATCTTGGTGCAACCAAGATGTATTGTGATATGAGATAACATTATTGGTGGAGTAGAATGAAGCATGACATTATTGATTTTGTTGATCAATGTCTAAATTGTTAGCAGATAAAGCATGAGCACCATATCCTGGAGGAACACTAGAGAATGTCTATCCCTGAATTAAAGTGGGAAAGAATTGCAATAAATTTTTTCCTTAGTCTTCCAAAGGCATTAGGTAAGTTTGATTCAATATGGGTGATTTTTGACAGGTTAACTATGTCTACGCACTTTATTCCAGGGAAGGTGACTTATAATGCAGAAAAGTTTGCAAAACTCTATATCAACAAGATTGTTTAATTGCATGGAATTTTGATTTCCATCATATCAAATAGAGGTAGGCAGTTTACTTCTAACTTTTGGAGGACCTTACCGGGTGAGATAGGTACTAGATTGAATTTTAGTATCGCATTTCACCCTCACACCAATAGAAAATCTGAGAGAATAATTCATGTTTAGAGCATATGTGTTATGCATGCGTCATAGATTTTGGTGGTCATTAGAATCAGTTCTTACCGTTGGCATAGTTTTCATATAATAATAGTTATTGGTTAACTTTGACATGGCTCAATTTGAGAAATTATATGGGAAGCGTTATAGGTCTCCCATTGGTTGATTTGATATATTTGAGGTGAGATCTTGAGAAATTGATCTTTTAAAGGAGCCGTTAGAGATGGTGGAATTCATTTAGGAGAATTTTTTAGTATCTCAGAGCAAGAAGAAGGAGTACGTATGCAGATCAAAAGGTTAAGGGCATGGAGTTTATGTGTGTTATTGAAGATTTCACCCATGAAGGGTATTCTCAGATTTAGTAAGCGAGGTAAGCTCAGTCCAAGGTATACTAGAGCATTTGATGTTCTTTAACGCGTGGGAGAAGTGGCCTATGAATTAGTTTGCTTCTAGTTTGTCTTAAGTGCACCTAGTATTTCATGTGTCTATGCTAAAGAAATATCATGGTGATAGGAACTATATTATTAGCTAAGACTCGATCCTTCTTGATAAGAACCTATCTTATAAGGAGGAGCTTGTAGCTATTCTAGATAAAGAGGTTTGTAAGTTAAGATCAAAGAAAAGTACATATGTGAAGGTTCAATGGAGGAATCGTGCAATTGAGGAGTTCAATTAGGAGACTGACGCTGATATGTGTGAATGATATCCACATCTTTCCATTGAATGAGGTAACCTTTGTTATCCTCTCTTTTCTTTAGGCCATTCGGAGATGAACGATGGGTATATTGATATTTGATGTAACAACCCATTAGATCATTTTGAGTACTAAAGCTTTTTATTTCATAAAAGACTCATCCCATAAAGTTTTAATAGGTATTCTGGACTGTTCAATAGCTACAGTTATTTGGTTAAGAGGTAAGTTTTAGATAATTAATTTAATTTGTGGACTAAATTAATAAATTAGTTAATACCTTATTTCACTTGTTTCATATATATTAAAATAAACTTAGTAAAAATTAGTTACTTTTAATACTTAATTCATTTGAAAAATAGAAGAAAAGATAAAAAAAAAAAAAAAAGTGAGAAAATACCTGGGCAGATGATGAAGAACCACCACAAGATATCCAATTAAGAAATTCAAGCAAGCCTCAACTCTTGGATCTATTGATTGTTGGTTAAATAATTTACTAATTTAGAATGTGATTGGTGGAAAGGAATTGAAGTGGAGGTTTCAAATTTAAATGTTGCACATTGCAACATCCTCTTCTTTTTTGTTGTACATACATAATTTTTCTTTAGTGATGCCAATGATTAGAATATTAATAACCTAATATCAAAAATTATAAATTGGGACTATTTTACGCATTACCTTTTGTGGGTTAGTCACTGATTTCCATGGTTAACATGAATTTGATGTTTGTGATTCATTGTTTTTAGTTATTTTATGATTTTAATTATATGTGGATATAAATAATTAAATATTAGGTGTATTGTATTATGTAAATACCATTAGAGTTATATTATTTGAAGGAATTAAGACTTAATCTTAGGCTTGAAATTTAGGAACTTGATTATAGATTTGGGTGAGTTTTTGAGCCTAGGCTAGACATATAGTGATATGGGTGTACACAGACTCGTGTTCTTACGAATGTTATACATTTGATAGATTAAAAATGTTATGAGGCACTGAGGAAAGGAAAAATATTGGTGAATTAGTTTACTTGACTTTGATTCTTTGGTTGATGTAGGTTATAGTTTATTCTATATGATAGAGAGACTTTTAATATTGATTGATATTATTTGAGTATTGTTGTGAAGTTTTTTATGCATTTAATTATTGTTGTTTGGATGATTGATATGTTGTTGTGGTTGGACTATAATCTCAAGACCATGAAAGCCATAATCGTGAACCTACTCTATCAAATTGATGCCTTGAATAAAGAAGGATTGATGAAATATTGTTAATAAAGTGGAAAATAATGATAAAAAATGATGAATTAACCATATTTGGATCGGGTGTCACCTCTCAGCACAATATTATTGGATCGAGTGCTACATTCTAGCACAATATTATGAGAGCAGATGTCATATTTTGGCATCATATAAATAAATGGGGTGTCATGTTTTAACATGATAATATTAAAAGAAAACATATTGAAATGGGTTAATATTCTCAATCTCAAAGAACCTAGTTTTCATAAAAAGTATCGTGTGGAGGTTTGAGCCCTCATGTATTACTTGATATCGTGTAACAACCCGAAAATTTTCTAAACCTCTTATGGTTGGTCTTGTATGGTGTTATAAAGGTCATGGTTGAATTTTGGTAGCCACGGGTTGAGTTTAAGTGGCCGAACGCAAAATGGATCATTTTGGAGCCTAGAGAGGCCGTTTGGACAGTGAGCTTCACAGAACAATAAATTTTTATTCGGGTTGAACCGTATGGTATACTGCATATCAAATTGAAGCTCTTTGAGTTATCTTCGCAACACAACTTGTTTCACTCGATTCCGAGTTCGTATGAGAAATTTATGGCCCAAAGAGTGAGACTGCCTAAAATTCAGAAGACATTGGAAAGGGGCCCTGAAAATGGCCCAAGGCATGGACCACGGACCGTGGTACTGCTCAAGGTCCGTGTGGGGGTCCGTTAGATGGTCAGAGAGCACGAGGTGGCCAGGACCCACCCGACAAACCAAGTTAAGCTCCACGGACCACCCCTCGGTCCGTGAGACCTCAAACGGACCGTTTGGTGGTCCGTCAAGTTAGGCAGAGGCTTGGCCAAGCTGTGGTTGGTTTAAGTGGCTAAGGAAAGGTTCACAGAGCAGGTGGAAGGTCCGTGAAACAGTGGTACGGACTGTTTGGGCCACCGATTGGCCCTGGGTTCAGCGATTTTGTCCCTCTTATTAAGGGTTAAGTCGTAAATTAATTAATCCTTAGGCCCTTTTTAGGCTTCCTAAAGTATCCTAAACCCCTAAATCAAGACCCAAACCCTCATTCATCTATTCTAAGCCTCCTCCATTTACTTTGAAAATTCTAAAATCCTCTTAGCCTCCATTGAAGAAAGCTTGAAGAAATTGGGGAAGACAAC
>JBCEWC010022354.1:0-10061 GCA_038996855.1 Solanum aculeatissimum | reverse complement strand
CATTTGAGACTTGTATCTTTCTTTCAAATCTATTGTAATATATTAGAGGCTTGTGCACGTGACAACCAGGTTTTGGGAAAGATTTTAATTAAGTTGATTTATCATCCGCAGTTAAATTTTCACTTTGTATTATCCTTCCGTACTTTGTTGTTATAATTGGATTTTAGGCTGACTTGTCTTGGTGAGATAAGACAAGTGCCATCACATCTATTTTTGGGTCGTGACATATAATGTGACCCACATACAAGTATCCGAAATGGGCAAGGCCCGTGAGGTATACTAATGAACTCTCCAAAATGGACAACGCCTGTAAGGAAGAGGTTGCACCAAGGCTCTACATAATAGTTTATATGATCTTAAGTGTTAATTACAGATGTATCTCTTCATGTGATTATACGTTATGACATTCATGCATCATAATGGTTTCATGGTTGACTCTTTTTTATTTCACTTCTCTATATTATGTCTTTAACTATAACTTTCCAAGTGCAAGTTTCATCATGTTTATCTCACATTGCGTGCCCACATACTTAGCACGTTCAAATGTACTCATGCATACTCTATGCCTACATTATATCACAATGCAAGTATAGGTGATCCTATCGTCCATCCTCGTGGCTATATCTAGACATTTCGACGATCCGAATTGGGTGAGTCCTCATGCTTCAAGGACATGGTTATCTGTCTTACTATTCATGTTATGTTTACATTTCTAGAGACAATATTTCTTTATGTTCAGGGTGAGTCAAGGTCTGTCTAAGCCCGCATCTTATGTCATGAATTAGAAACATGTATTGAACCTATGTAAGTATTTTAGTTTAATACATGTTTACTCTTATGCTATGGTCTTTCTTATGATTATGAGACATGTCATGTATATGCTTCTGCTTATGTATTTCCCGTTGATTTACCTTGAATGCTTGATTAAATGCTAAGGGTTAGATTGGAGTTTCTTCGGTGATCTCATTTACCATGTTACAGCTAGGCCCTAGGCTTAGGTCGTGACATATATAGACTTATCAAATCTTTCTTTACAACAGCCACAACTAAGTCATGATCTCAACGGTACTAACCCAATGTAGATACTTCTACATATTTCCAACTCATAATCATACCAGGCTATTTTCAAGTTAGAAACAATTCCAACTCAAGTGCAGGATCACCATCAGAGTTCACAATCGCCAAATTTAGGACATTATGAATAAGTTATTTCATAAAAGCTCAGTTACTGCCTAGCTAAGGCCCAACTAACAGACTCTAGTCTTCTAAGCCATGCTACAAGGATCTTATCCCTCTGAAGCGACGTCGGGACATTCTAAAGCAAGTTATCCTCCTAAACTAAGGCCAATATTATTTACAGTACCAATAGCATGAAACCAAAGCTAAAATAGTAGAATGAACGAGCCACAACTAAACAACATGATTTTAACTACCCAAAAACTTGAAATAGGATTTAAATATATAGATTCTAGAAGAAGGCATGAAAATATACTACCCACGCCCATTATTCCAACCAAGTTAACATGCATTTACACATTCCAGCTCAATCTAAAGAAAGAGAAATTGTAGTCTACTTGAAAGTTGAACACTCACACTCCAAGTCACTTGATCGAAGCTTTTTCTTTTCTAACGGCCTCCGACGATATCACACTATCAAAAATAGAATCACAACGTCATTACGATCATTTTGAAATGGGCCAATTTCAGGGTTCAAATCAGAAAATATGAGACTCGTATCTAAAATTTCTGAATCAACCCCAAAAATAAGTCCAAAATAGACATCTAAATATAGATAGTCAACTAATACAAAATTTGAGGTACGGAAACAACTACGACGAGCATGCAAATAAAATTTGGAAATTTAAGCTAAGAACCCAACCCGAACAGCCGCTAAATCAGCAATGTTATCGCAAATGAGGCAGCAACAACTAAAACTAATAAATTCATGATGATCCCTATGAAATTCTATACAAAATCGCATCAAGAATCGCTAAAAATGGAGCTAAAATGACTAAGTTATGGCTTCCTGAAGTTTCAACCAAATTCCAATTCAAAAATGATAAAGGCAACGGCTCAATCACAAAAAGTATCAAAAATAATTTTTCCAAGACTAATCATTCTACGATGATCCTTGCAAAAAAATCCCACAAAATAGCATCAAGAATCACTAAAAATGGACTTAAATTGCTCAAGTTACAAGCTCCCAAAATTCACTACAAGATAACTCTAAAAATTCACTAGGACAACTACTATTTACAGGAAAATTGTAGAAATAAAGCCTCAAAAATCAAAACTAACAATACCACGACATTCCTTGCAGAAAAACCCACAATTTAGCATTAAGAATCGCTAAAATCTGACTTAAAATGACCAAATTACAAGCATCCAAAGTTTGTTAAAAGTTTACTCAAAAAATTAAAAGGGACAACAAATAGAATGTGATTTTCACTTCAAACGAAACTTCCCATGTAAAATCCAAGCTCACCAATGGATTTTCCATGAAAGTTTCTTAAATTTGGACTCTTGAATCACCAAATTCCTCCTTAAAATACTCAAGATATGGCCTTGTAAAGTTTTGTATATATGTTGAAAATAAGAAGGTTGTCTTTATATAGTGGTGGAGGTGCACCAGTGCACCAGCAAATCATTTCTATTTTAAAGTCTCCGATGGGGTGCTCGGAGATCATTCGGAACCTCGTGTGTGCAAATAAACTATGCTATCCTATGAAATTCGATATTCTGAACTCAATAACGTAGTCAAAATTTCCATATGAGGTCGTTACGACTAAACGTGGGTTTTACTCCCACTGCTAATTTTAGGCAATTTCCACTAATGGGCTCGAAAGGATTTCAAAAGCCTAAAAAATTGAATGAAGGGTCACTCTAGACCAAACTTGACATTGAAATTTACATACGGGCACATTTTCCAAGAATATTGATCAAAGTCAACCATTGGCCAATTTTAAATGCTAAAATACAAAAATCGATACAAACTCACACCGAAGGTATTGGTTCTCAAGCCGACCAAGCTTTTAGCTTAATTTGGATATTACGGAGCTAATGGAACTGTCAAAATTTCATTCTGAGACCGTTTACCCATGTTGTGCACGAAAATCAACTTTTCAAGGTATAAGACCTTCCAAAATATGAAAAACTGTACAACTTCCAAATGAACAAACAAGCGACCTGTAACGACCCAACCCGCTAGTGATATTTTCCATTTTAGATTTATACCCACACGACTTTAAAACATATCACTAATATGTAAGGCATGTTTAATTATATACCCAACACCTCTCTTGTGTTTTGCCGATGTGAAACATCTCATCTCAAGATGGGTTGTTACATAACTCACAAGTCCCAGGATCGAAACCTGGCTTTGATACCATCTGTAATAACCCAATCCACTAGTGATATTGTCTGCTTTGGGCTTAAGCCTGCACGACTTTAAAACGCGTCACTAGTAAGTAATGTATGTTTACTTATATATCCATCATCTATTCTGTATTTTGCTAATGTGGGGCTTTTCATCTTAAGATGGGTTGTTACACAACTGAGCTATCGGTACTAGTAGGTCATAAATGATCTGAAGTCACTATAGGAACGCTCCAACGGTTGAAATGATACAATATAAGCAAAATGACCCTGGGGATCATTACAACATCCACTACTAAAAGAACTTTTGTCTGCAAAAGTAAGGACAATCGTAGTCTCAAGCACAAAAGACGAGAATGTTGGGCCTGCATTCTCAACCAGGACCATAAGTATCCCCATGAAGTGAATGATGCCAGTATAGAACTCCGACTTGAAAGAAAACCCCAAACTCATTTTAGGAACAACAACAACTCTTCCAAATCCTTCTTTCTCACCATACTCCCCCAATTATACCAACAATACCTTAAATCACAAAACCTACCTGAGAAAATTCAAACCACGTCGAAACTATTGTACTGAGGAATGTAGAACTCTAAAAGGAACCCAAACAACTTTATTATCCAAAATATCTACCTTAACTCTAACATTCATCATCTTTTCCTATTAGAGACGTCTGGCCGATCCTTATCTATTCTGAATAATCTCAACATAGTCTGAACTTCAACCATCAAACCTCACATCACCAACTTTTGAAGATTCATATGCAACCTCTAAATATTAGAGCAAAACTCAAAATCATGCTTGTTCCCCAAAAATCATTTACTCAAGTTGACATACTACTTCCTTAAATAACTAACCTGTCCTCGTAGTTAAGCACCCTATTGATGACCAAGTTGAACCAAACTAGCTCAAGTCACCCCTTAGCTGAGAATCAAGTCAACTACTCTAATCCAAGATCTACTAAGCATGCAAGTAACAAAAAACGCACAATAGTTGCTCGGAGGTGACCCCATAAAACTGACTCTACTCAACTAACATTGCAACTAGACATAACAAAACTAATAATTTTTAGCTATGGCACCCCCTTCTGATGCTAACCCCTTTACTACAATCCAAGGAATACTAGGTCAAAGGTAACGAAGGGCTCCGTCAAAGGTGCAGTAATGGCCAAACAACACCAACTTTAATCAACAAACATCGTGACTAATAGGCATGCCAAACGAAGGTTCCATAGGACAATCAAGAGCTTAAAAACTCCATGACTTACTTTGACCCCATCCTGAAGATGAATCTTTTAAGCAACTCAACCCCCCAACCAACTCATAACCAAAAGCTTGAAGCAACCACAAGACACTCCCATTTTGGCTCCAACTCTTTATCATTGATATTAAAGGTGATCAGTTCTAAAATTTTAAAATTGGGTGAACAATATCAATATAGGCAACCTTTAAATCTATTAAGACCTATTATGCATCCAAAATTCCACTCCTACCAATACAACAACCACCCAACCAAGTCATCCACTACTAAAAAAATCTACTACTAAACTAGGGCATATTTATAATCCAAGAAAGATAACAACTAAAATCACATAGGAGTCAAGGTAAGCCTAAGTACTCAAGTCCTCAAATCCATAAAAGCAGCGAGGTCAGTAATAAGCCAAAAAGACATTACCAGAAATTCATAGTAGCCGTAACAGATCTGAATGGTAGTTTTAGGATTATCGACTACCCTAATCCTCAACTGATGGTTATCGAATCTCAATTCAATCTAGGAAAAATCAATATCAGTAGACTAGGCAGGTTAGTAGAAAATACATCAATAAACTCCCAGACCACAGGTACTGAATCAATGGAAAGAGTATTACTGGAAACATCATGAACATAAGCTAAGTAAGATAAACTCTCTAAAGAAACGCCCCGAAGAAACCAATCACTAGTCTTGTATAAAAGATATAATTCCCATCGGTATGCGACTATAAACACCTTTCCATAAGACCAGGGGAATACCAGGCAAGGCTAAAGTGACAGTCTTGACATAACAATCCAAAATCACATAATGAGAAGATAATCAATCTATGCCCAAAATAACATCAAAATCTAACATATCAATCAAAATGAGATTTGTCCATGTATCATGCCCCTGAATAGTCACCACATAGGATCTTGATGAGCCGTGAAAATACGATCCTTATAACCCTTGTGACGTAGGATTTTTGTGAGTTCTCAAGCATTTTTGTGGGTTTGATGTTTTGTTTTAGGTTGTTTTGTAGGAAAATGGAAATGGCATGGAAAGTCAGGCGTAGTTCAGAAAAAAGAGATAAAAAGGCCACAAGTGCACCCACACAAACACCATCACAGGCCGTGTGGAAACCCATGAGCAGTGGCCGAAGCCTTCACCAGGTGTAGTGCATGAAGGATAGAAAAAGAGCCAAGTGAGGCACCACGAGAGCTCTCATGGCCTGTGAAGCATCAGATGGTCCGTGAGGCCCGACGTGGCCTTACACTTCAACATTGTGGCACACCAAGAAGTGAAGGAGATGATGGAAAGTGAGGCTAAGTCTATGTTACATTTAACGAACCGTTAGAATGCAGATAGGTCATGTACTTGGTTATGAAGTTGACGTATGTTGGAGGGGGCCCCAATGAAAATTAGAGAAAGCATACAAAGAGAAATCTACGGGACCCTCCATGGGCCGTATGACCTACCACGGACTATTAAGAGGACCATGACGCTAAAGGTGATGCTAACAGGGTGAAAAACTCCCAGGAAAGGGTCACAAGCCATTTTCACAGATCGTGAACCCTCACTATGGTCTGTGTGGATCCACCGTGAAGAAGAGCTGAGAGTCAGAGACTAAGTACAAGATCATGGACTATTACACGGTCCGTGTAGAGTCTCATGGGCCGTACCAACTCCCATGACCATGTCGACACCTATTTTTCCTATTTCAAATTGAATTATGTTTTTACATGTATATATATACTTTTTTATTCCATTTTTAATTATCATTGACTGTTGGAGAGAGAAAAAAATGAGAGAACATTATTTTGTGAGAAATTACATTAAACTCTTGGGTTTTGATCATCTCTTTGATATTGTAATCTGTGGATTCATTGCTTTATAAATCGTAAGTTCTTTCTCATGAATTCCTTATCTTTTTATAGGGATTTTACATTGAACATGCTAGTCAATCCCACAACTAGGGTTGTGGGAACCATACAGCTCAATAAGATAGGCAAATTTGGGGGTGAATCTCAAGATTGGTTGTCGTACACATTGTAGAGTTTTTCACTTTAATTTATTCCTTAATGAATCGACGCACTAGGGTACGCTTGTATTTTTTGGATGTCCGTGAGGAATGTAGTGATTAGGAAAAAGGCTCTACAATAGAAATTCAGGATTGTTAACCTAGTCTAAGTGCTTGAGACCGGAAGGTGAAAGCATTTTGGGGTCCATAGCAAGGGTTAGAGAGTACACGTTCTGAGACCGAAAGGTGATAAACAAAATGTTTAAGAAGGATCGAAAGGTGATAAACAAAATGTTTAAGAAGGATCGAAAGGTGAATTAGTTGTTACCTAACTTGTTTGATTTTGTATATGCAATAATGAACAAATTCATTCCTCAGATTTGGCTATTAAGTTGGGTGTCATGGGGAACACAATCCTAGCTTTCATATTGATTGTCTACAACCTAGTAGTCACTGAAAATCTATCTTTAGTTCATCTTACAAAATTAGTTTACAATCATAACCCCTCCCCCCCATTTACTTCATGCACATTTATTTTGGCAATAGGTATTACATCTGAAAATAAGTGTTAACAGATATATTCTCATGCATTCCCTGTGGGATCAACCCCACTCTTGTTGGGTTCTATATTTGATCAACAACTACTTTACTCTTCATTTGGAGTGTAAATTTGGGCATATCAAATTTTGGCACCATTGCCGGGGAATATGACAAAGAAATTGCCTATTAGTTACTAATTTTAGTTGTAGTTCTATTTTCTAATTTTACTTATTTTTGGTTTGTTTTTGTATAGGGGACAGGTAGTGTATGCCCGCAACCAAGTAAGGGTGCAACACTGATTCCTTACAACCCCAAGTTGCAAAGATCTATTAGGTGGATGAATGCATAAGAGCGTGAAGCACAAAGACAACGAGAGTTGGCCCTGAATGTTGAGAATAGGGACAATGATGGCTTGGGTGTACATGATCTTGAGGGTGATGGGGTTTTACCTTTTATCCCAACTCAATATCAAGCTGAGGTTAGACTGTTTGGCCTTCAACAACCATGAGCACTGCAAGATTATGATGATGGCGTTGGGGCTACAGGGGTAGTCATCCTACCCCCACTACCTCCTGGTGTGAAATTCATTATCACTAGCACTATGCTACAGATTCTCACTTTGAAGGGGTTGTTCACCGTCAGGCATATGAGGATGCAAATGAGCACATCATGAACTTTGTGGCCACTTGCCAATCGTCAGAAATTCTACGGGTTAGTTAGCAAGCCATCCGATTAAGGTTGTTTCCATTGTCTCTGACTGGAGAGGCAACAAAGTGGCTCAATGAGCTTTCTTATGATTCCATTCGCACATGAGGAGAGTTAAACTCAAATTAAAACATAAAATTGGGGCTCATAGGTAGCTATCGACTCAGGCCTTATACGAGACTTAGGAGAGGTTTAGACAGAAGATCAAACGGTGCCCTAACCATAACCTCACAGATAAGCACTTGAAAGAAGTTTTCTACCGATCTTACAACTTTGTCACCAAGACCATTGTCAATGCTTCTTGTAGAGGATTATATACATCCAAGACATTTCCAGATATCATGGTGATCTTAGATCAAGAAGCCAAGAATAGCAGGGCAAGGTACACAGGGATGGGGACTGTTCAGGGTTCATTGTTGGATTGACTGCAGAGCAAAGGAAGAAAGAAGAGAAACGGGACCAGGATATGGCATACATGCGAACCCAGATGGATTTACTGATTAAAAGATTATTAGGTGGAGGGCTAGAAAAAGTAAAGGAAGTGGGTATTATGCCCAGGTATGATGATGCAGGTTTTGACTTTGATGAGGAGTTGAAGCTTCTGAGTAGACAGGGGGGTTTCCGAACATTCAACTCTAGAAACCAAAGTTGGAACTATGGTCGCGATAACTACTATGATCGGTCCAGATCTAGAGACCCAGGAAGCTAGCAGAGTAGAGATAATTACAAGAATGACCGGACTAGAGCATATGTACCGCCCATGAACAAAAAACAGTAGAACAGTGGTGGTGGTGCCTCAAAGGTTAGAAGAGATGATGGTTAAAGTTCTTGACAAGGTTGAATCCACCAAATGTGGGGTGAGAGACATGCAAGGTGAAATGGGAAAGCATTCATCAGTTGGTAGACTCATGCTCCACCTCCATTAAGCAGTTGGAATAACATATGCACCAATTGTCAGCTTCTCTAAATCAGAGGAAAGTTGGGGCACTTCCAAGTGACACAATTCAAAAACCCAAGAATGATGGCCATATATGAAAGTGACCACAAGGAGTGGTATGGTACTTGTTGACCCTGTTCGGTCCAAAGATTCTAGCATGGATAAAGCTTAGGGCATGACACCTGACGTTATTGAGGTAATTGATGATGATGTAGTTACAAAGGAAAATGGATCACCAGTACAAGTTGAGGTCGTTGGGATTCCTAAAGATGTATACAGACCAATTGCTCCTCCTTTGCCTGTCATTCCCAAGCTACCACCATTCCCACAAAGGTTAAAGCATAAGGTAGAAAATGCCAAGTTCAAAAAATTCTCGTTGATGCTGAAGGAACTATCAGTGAATATCCCTCTAGTGGAAGCACTCAAACAGATGATGGGCTATGCTAAGTTCATGAAATACTTAATCCCTAAGAAGAGGGAAGTCACTATTGAGCCTGCCGACAACCTCCACCATTGTAGTGCTATCACTACGAGGTCACTAGTTGAAAAGAAAGAAGACCCGAGGGATTTTACTATCCCATGTACTATTGGGGCTATGAGTTTACATGAGCCCTCTGCGACTTGGGTGCTAGTATCAATCTGATACCGCTAACAATCTACAAGCAGCTGGGTTTGGAAGACCTCATACCCACTATGATGTGGCTACTCATGGCAGATAGATATGTGAAATGGCCTGTGGTAATTTTGTATAATGTGTTGGTCCAAGTGGGAAGTTTATTTTTCCAGTGGATTTTGTGATTTTGGACCGTTAGGTGGATTTTGAAGTTCCTATCTTCTAGGGAGAACATTCCTGGCCATGAACAGAGTTTTAGTCGATGTGGAACATGGAGAGCTGACATTTCGCTTCAACACAAAAGAGGTAAAATTCAATGTTTGTACATCTATTAAAAGACCTAAGCAGGTTGTAGTGATGTCAATCCTGGATGTGAGGACACGAGATTTTCAGAGGTTCCTATAGTGGAAGCAATGAGTGTAGAATCGTTGGAGGCTATAATAGTGAACTTAAATTCAATGAATGACAATGAGAATAGCATAGGTACTAAAATTCATACTTAAATTCAATTCAAGAGTATTCCATAAGAAATTCAAGTTAAATCAATATTTAAATCATCATCAGAACACTACCCATGCATAGTTCAAGAGTAAGGGGACATGCATAATTTGACCTTCATCAATTCAAATGAAACTTCATAG
>JBCEWC010022353.1:0-10062 GCA_038996855.1 Solanum aculeatissimum | reverse complement strand
TGACGATGACGCTAAGCGGTTCGCTTGGGGGCTAGCAATAGTTTTCGAGTGCCGGCCACGCCTAGGGTACCCTCCCGGGGCGTGAAAGATATGAAGTTAATTGATGATTTCTCATGATCAAATTGTATACGATGAACCTATTACTTGAACTTGGCAAACATAGGCGGAGCTACCCTTGACCGAGGGATGTCTAGAGACACCCCTTCGTCAGAAAATCACATTGTATATATAGGCCAAAATTTGATTTAATAAATATTTATACAAGTATCGACACCTCTTGGTATAAGTGAAATGTTTAGTGTAGTGGTTAAGGGGTTGAAAAAATTACTTAAGGTCATGTGTTCTATCCTTGGTAGTAATATATATAATTTTTATTTGATACTCCTTATGAAAAATCCTGGTTGTGTCACTGTAATGACTAATTGTGAATTATTCATTGTGGTTTTGATTGTGATTGTGTTTGTGGATTGGGTGTCATGCACTAACACATTATTGGATCAGTTGTCATGTTCTGACACATTATTGAATTAGGTATCAGTATCACGTTCTGACACGTTATTGAATTGGGTTTCACATTTTGATATATTGTTGGATCGAGTGTCATATTTCGACACATCATTGGATAGGATGTCACCTTCTAACATACAACTTATTTAAGTGTGGGTCCTTGAGAGGACTATTGTTTAATTTACATTGAGACTGATAATTACATAATTGGTATATCGATCATGAATTGTGAAGTTGTTGCTTTTTCAATATATGTTTGATTTACTGTGCTATTGATGCATGATATATATTCTTTTCACTGGAATAGCTGCGTGATCCTACCAGTGCACTGTTGTGTGTACTGATATTGCACCTACTATTTCTTGTTAAGTACGGGCATCTTCAAGCAGCTACAGAAAGACCTCAGCTAAGAGATTAGTGATCTACTGAATTCAAGGGTGAGACAACTTGTACAAACTACTGTGGATTCGTCTTTATCTCTTTGTTCATTTGTTCGGACTTAGACGCTTAGTTTTTTTTTAAAATGCTTTCTGGGGTTGTATCCCCTTATGTTATACTTGTAGTTAGAGTTTTGGTACATGACTTTCAGTTTCTGGGAAGTGTTTGCTTAGTTATTATTTTGAGTTTATGAGAACTCACTTCTTGTCTTATTTAAAACTGCTTTATGTTTTTAAATGCCTAATTCTTGTTAGATTATGCTATTGGGTTGTAGTATTGGTTCTCCCACTGGAAGGTTAGTGTGGGTGCCACTCATGGTCCATCGTGACAATAATATTTTGATAGATAATATCTAATCAGTCTTACGATAATATTTTCTTGTTTACTAACTGAACCCAAGAAAATAAGTAAGAAATCAACTTATTTTTCAAGAAAATATTATTTACCAAATACACTCTTACACTTTGTCTTGATGGTTGTTACATGTTGTTTTACAATGTATGGTATTGTATTATGTTGTTTTGTATTATCTCGTACTATATATTGTTTTAATAAATACAATGTTTGGATATATTGTATCATTCTCCTTCTTTACATAATGTCATACATCCATAGTTTGAAATAACAAACTTATAAGAAAAGTAACGTACAAGATACAACTACTATGAAAAAGGTAAGGTAAAAAAAGAAGTGGAATTATTAAATAATAAAAAGGATAAAATTAGAAGAAACATTAAGCTAACAATGTGATCACACCAAATTGATAGTTACATAAAATAAAACTTTTAGTTATTTTCTAACGATGAATATAAATGCTACGATATAATAAAATTAAAACAACACTCAACACAAACATTTTATTTAAACAACTAACAATATAGTACAATACAACGGGCAATAACCATCCAAACAAGGTGCAATTTACTACTAATTTGGAGCATGTGGACATACCTCTGACTTTCCTCCTTTTTCCATTTATTCTAACCAGTCTTCAATTGATTTTTCAACTAATCACATGCACATTTAATAAGAACAAGAATTAGAACCACAAGAAGCAAGGAAATGAATTCTTTCAACTCCTATTGATGTTTAATTATCAGATCATCCAACATATACATTCTATAATTATCAACTCAAACATGTAATCCATAAACAAAACCAAGAAAGGGATATTACTAAAATACATGTAAAATGAATAGAAAGAGAAAACTAGAAAATATTTTACCTTTTTCTTTACTTCCAAGCTAATAATCTTGAAGCTGTTTGAAGCATGAAAATTAACAAGGAAATTATGTGATATATGCTAAAATGGTTCTGAGGGAGCTTCAATATATGGCCATACAACAATGATCCCTTATGTTTGGTTTACAAGTACTGCTCAATTTTGAAAAACTTAATGAATCAAAATTGTTCAATTGATATTTGAGAGAATTGACCTACTATTAAAGACAAAGGACCCTTTGAGGAGTATGGGGAATAATATGACACACACATATATTTAGTAAAACGACATCTCTTGCCCACTTAATTATAGATTGAATAAAATAAAATAGTGTTCACATGATGGACAACTCACGATTAATGGTGAATGATGGTATATTATCAATATTGTAAATAATTGTAATTATAAAGATTTGTTGTAGTAATTATATAAATAAATATTATAATAGCATAGAAGATTTGGAGGGATTTAAAGAGCAGATTTACAGGGATTGAGTAGCAAACGGATATTTAGAGATGTGTATAAAGATCCATTTTCCTATCCCTAAAGATCAGCTAAATTTGCCCTTTAAATCCCTCCAAACCTTCTATACTATCATAATATTTATCTATATAATTACTACAACAAATCTTTATAATTACAATTATTTACAATATTGATATATACAATCATTCACCATTAATTCATGATTTGTGAGTTGTCCATCATACTAATAAATAGTAAAAAACAAAGATATCCTATGTATAAAATGAAGATCTCTTATAAAAAGATCATAAATAAAAATTTAAAAAGTTGTAAATGGTTGGCAAAATCAATTCCCCATATAATTATTAGAGATGAGTTAGGTTAAGATCCCATTAATTTTTATCATTTTAAGTACCAAAAAATTAATGATATTGACAGCTGGATTATATTATGAATGAACCTTCGACGTATGTAACCATTTAATATTGACAGCTACAGCTGACTATTATAGTATTTTATTAAGATTAATGGAATTGAGATCTCGTTAAATAATTTTAAATTGGAAATCACCATAAAATATTAGAAAAAGACACTTGCATTTCACCATAAAATATTGGACAGTTGGATGTAGTTCACACTTGTATTAATCTTCTTGCATTATTTTTGGAGAAAAATGCAATTTAATAATAATAATAGAAAAAAATACACCGCTTTTCATTTTAGTAGTTACTCCCACTGTTCCAAATTAATTGAATTTTTGAGAGTTTTTTCAATATTCAAAGTTTGAGGTGAATGTTTAAAGCTTTTTCCATATTTGTCCTTGAACTTTTATATTTTCTAAGAGATAAATTACATTACATATTTATTACGATGTTATCACTTCAAAATTGAGAAAAACCTAATTGAAGTGGACAATCTTATGGTACATCTTTGCTTTCTTTTCAGTTATAAACAAATCATGATATATGTTTTTAGAGCTGATTTGATACATTGCACCTACACATTCTTCTTTATTAGATGTTTTAACAAGGAAGGACGATATATAAGGACGTTTCATGGTCTGATGTAACAATCCATTAGGTTGATTTGAGTACTAGAGTTTCGTATTTCATATTTATTAAAAATAGATACATAAAATAAATAAGGAAAAAAGGAAAAAGGGCTAAGAAGGGCTGAACGCCACATTCTTAAAACCCTAACAAAACCAAATGAAACAGACCAAGAAAAACAGAAATGACAAAAGCAGAAAGAAAAAAAGACACGGGGAAGAAAAAGAAAGGAAAAGAAGAGAAGAAAAATTATGATTTTCATCCCAAAGTATCAAGATAATTGTTCTCGTCCTTTCTAATAAATTTTTATGGGATTATGAATAGATTTTTAGGATAGAAACATCTACAATTTATGCTGAATTAAGAAAATATAGCTATAGGGTTCTTAGAATAAAATCTTGATTTGGGGGTCGAATAATGATCTGTTTTAGTTGAAATTTGGCATATAAGTTTATTTTATTATGAGTAACCATAATATGTAAGAAATTTTCAGATTCTAATTTGAGGGCTCGGGGTGACCTTTTGACCCGATTTTTTAGTCGAAAATAAATATAGCAATATAAGTGTCATTGGATTCGTATTTATATGGAGATTACATATTTGATAGATTGAAAAAGTTCTGAGGCATTGAAGAAAGGAAAGACATCGATGAATTAGCTTGCTTAATTTCAATTCTTTGGTTTGAGGTAGGTTATGGTTTATTCTATATGTTAGAGAGACTTTTAATAGTGATTGATATATTCTTTGAGTTATGTTGTGAAGTTTTCTATGCATTTAGTTATTGTGGATGATTGATATGTTATTGTGATTGTTTGAAATTTCAAGACCATGAAATCTATAATCTTGAACTTGCCTTATCAAAGTGATGCCTTGAATAAAAAAGACTTGATGAAATATTGTTAATGAAGTGGAAAGTAATGATAAAGAATGATGAATTAAATATATTTGGATCGGGTGTCACGTTCTGACACGATATAATGGGATCGAATGCCATGTTCCAACATAATATAATATGTGATTGAATGCCACGTTCCAGCATGATATATTTGGATCGGGTGTCACGTTCCGACATGATAATTTTAAAACAACAACAACAACAACATATCCAGTGAAATCCCACAAGTGAGGTCTGGGGAGGGAAAAATGTACGCAGACCTTAACACTACCTCATAGAGATAGAAAGACTGTTTTCGAAAAATCCTCATCTAAAAAAAAATCCTCCCCAAAAGCAAAAAATACTAAATATGAAGCGAGTAGAATGGACAACAAATGAAAATATATAGAGATAACAATAAAAATTAATTAGTTTTTCTTCACTTAATAAATTAGACCCCCAATCTTGTTGAGACGACTCTGCTGTTCAATCATTGTGTACTGTATAACCAGACTGTCTCACTATCCTACTAGTTTGGGCAATCTGCAAATTGTATATGATGATGAAAACAAACAAAGGATAAATCAAAATGAAGGGTCAAGATGTAAGAAATTAATTAATTACCTCAGCTGCTACATCTTCCTTAAAGTTTAACTGCAAAAACAAGTTACTAATGAGTTTAGATGAAAGAAAACATTAATGAACTCACACATGTGAGAAATGAATCACCTCTTCTTCAGCCACTTCTTTATCCTCTTCTCCTTCACTTGAGTTATCATAGGCAGATGATACATGGACATGAAGTCTGTCCTCTCCTATGAACTCTTCTACATATTTCTTAATGTCCATGGCTGAATCTCCAAGGTCACTCTTAATTTGAACCACGCGAATGGACTTTAAACTGTCTATATCTACAAATGCTGAAGGGATCTCCGTAAGCTCAAAACAATGTTCCAGGATTAATTCCTCAAGCCTTGGAAAAGTTTCCGCATCAACTTCCCATTCAGAAAATTGAGCAGATTGCAAACGCAAAGTCTTGAGACTTTGATAGATGTCCTCACTTGCATCCCACTTTTCCTCCACGAAATCACAGTTGATAATCTCCAGAATTTCAAGCTCAGGCAATGCCACGATTGCGGAAAAAAAAGCAGGTTTCATTGGAAAACCATACAACCATACCTCTTTCAAGCTGGCAGGGAAGTGATATTCTTTGGGAGGTGGGATTTTGTCTTCTAACTCGGGATCATCAACGTAGCAATAAACAGGCCAGGCCGTCTGGTATCTTGCAATGAGTGATCCAAGTTTTGTAAGGACATCCTCCCCGAAGGACCAGGTTGACACTGCAAAAGAAAAGGAGCCTGTTAGCGAGGATAAATGGGAACCTGTTCGCTCCTATCATACCAGAAATACCCAGAAGAAGCTTCTTGGTGATGCCATTGCTGCCAGCAAGACCAAAGTAACTGAGAGGCGCAGGCTGCATAGCACCACTGTGTTGGAAGAAGAGGAAATTACCTGTGAAAAATTGGTTGCCCTTGATAGTCAGGAGGAGGATGGTGATAATGAGTCGGATGATGAGTTGGTTAGTCTTAGGTTGAAGACTGAAATCACCAAGACAGTGGCCAAAAGGTGTGAAGGGACTAAGAATGGTAGAAAACACAAGAAAAATGCGGATGAAAAGCACAAAAGGTGTGTCCCTACTTCCACTCGGGAACCAGGTTCACATTCGAAGAAGGTTAGGTTAGATAGAGGCACTTGAGGAGAATCGTATGCTGTAAAAGCAAAAGGTTTTGAGTGGTCGAGTTTTTGAACCAAATGCGAAAGGAATGACAGGCATGAGGGACCTGGTTGACTCTGTGACCCTACAGGGGTGGGATCATCTCTTTGAGTGGCCTGTTCCTTCACTTCATGAATGGGAGGTTCGTCAGTTCTACTGTAATGTTGAGATCCAGGATGATGGTGGTTTCCTTACCTCTGTTAGGGATATTTCTTTTCGGGTAGATGAGGAGACCTTAGGTTCCATTTTGAAGGTGGATAGGGAAGGGATTGACAGTGTGGTTGATAGATCTCCTGCTAAGGGTTTTCTTCTTGAGGCAGGCAAAGTCTCAAACTTGAGTACTTGTGCTGTGTCAAAGAAGTTTCTCAAAGGACAGTATCAGTTGTACTTCGAGTTTGTCAACAAGGTGTTGTTGCCTCGTACTGAAAAATGAACGATTACAACCATGGCTGATCTGTTCCTCATGGAAGCACTTAGCAAACTTGAACCTATTAACCTCCCCACCTTGATGATGGAGCACATGAATAAGGTGCTCACGGCAAAAGAGGGTTGCCATGGTCTGCCATATGGATATCTTCTCAACAATGTGTTTGAGTATTTTGGTGTTTGCCTGAGGCGTGGGGTACTGGGTACCATCAAACAGTCTCTCTCTTAAACAACCTTGGTGGAATGTGAATGCAGTGTTGGTCGTGCAGGAGTCCGCAAGTCTCGGGTCTCTGAGTTACTTGCACAACAAGATGCACTCAAGGACCAGGTTGAAGAGCTCACTGTTGCCTTGGGAGCTAAGGATGCTGAATTGGTGGCCTTGAAGGCTAGGCTAGCTAAGGGGACGGTAGAGGGACCTAGTTCAGAGGAACTAGTTAGGCTTCGAGAAAAAAATGCCAAGCAGGCTTTGGAAATCAAGTCACTTACTCAGCAACTCCTGCAGGCACATCAAGACTTCAATAGTCGCATGATTCTGCTCATTCAGTCTCTTGGCCCCAAGCCCTCTGTTCCTTAGTCCTGCATCTTTTCCTTGTTCTGTCCCTGGTTGTCGTTAGTTTTTGGTTGTTGTCTTTTGCTTGTCTCTGGTCTTGGGTTAGTCTGTGTATGCTGTGCTATGTAATGAATACTCTTCTGTAATGAACTGATAATTTGTCTTTTTACTTTTATCCGGTTCTTCCTCTTCTGTTTCTATGTTTATATTTTCTTTGCGTTCTCATATAGCTAAAAATTTTCTCTTGTGGTGCTTATCTCCGTTTACTGTTTGTGGTTTTTAATGATGCCAAAAGGGGGAAAACTATCATATAATGGGGGATACTCGCCGGGGGAACACAGTATAATAGGCAAATACTCAGGGGGAACGAGATATACGTTTGTCATCATCAAAAATGGGGAAATTGTTGAGAGAAGTTTTGATGATTACAAACTGTAGCAAGGACCAGGTTACTCATCAGGATGAGGATTGTCTGCAGAAATGGGATACAACTGTTAAAGTTGTTCTGGTAGGTGAAATGTCAAGCAAATTGTACTGAAGGACCAGTGGTCTATTCGATAACTCCTGCCTGTATAAAAGGAGCACAACCACTGAACAAAAATCAACTTTTGGATAGATCACAAAATTGATATTCTTGTTGTTCTAAAAGTACTTCTTTGGCTCCTATTGAGAAACTCAACATCCGTGTACGAGGGACCTGATAGAATATGTCTATAGTTTCCTTTTGTGTATGTTTTTGTGTTGTGTTGTAATATTGTAAGATCACTTCCTATCTTATAAAGGAAAAACTGATCATTGTTGTGTATTGTGACTGTTAACTGTAGATCTCTTGGCTTGGTTGTGCCTTGAAGTGTTTTGGGTAGAAGTCTAACTTCATCTAGGTGGTGAGAGTGTAGACTTGTGTTGGTTTTTGTTGCTCATGTCTTGTAACAGGGGTTGCAAGTGGGAATGGTGAGAGAGTGAGACAAATAAACCGTGTGTGTTATATTTGACTACTTTGCTCATTCATTTAGTAGATTTTTAGGTGTTGGAAATCCTGTTGGACAGGTCGTGGTTGTTCCACCCTTGAACAAGGAGTTTTTCCACGTTAAATCTCTGTTTTCAGCTTAAGTACTCGTTGTTCTTTATTTATTGCACTCAAAGGACCTGATCCTTTGTATTGGATTCAGGAAGAGGAAACCATCATCTATACAAAAGCAAAGTCGAGATGATTCTGGAGCTTTCAAAAAAAGCTGTCTGATATCTCCCTTCATTCGTTCAATTTCTTGCCACAAGTCTGGAACTGAAAATTCTGCTTCATTGATATTAGTCTCAGAGCTCTCCTCCAACAGCTTTCTCACCAGAATGGATATCTTCCTTGTAAGTGCTCCAACCTTTGCCAACATATCATTCAATTTTTCTCGATGGATAAAGCGCTTTGGTATATCGGTGAGAAAGATCAATAGGAACTTCATCATGACATTAATGCCTTGAGTTGGAGCATAATTGACTGCTAGTGCACCTTCCATGCGGCCTTGGAGAAGAAGCAGATAATACTGAAGAATCCTTGGAGATGCTTTTAGGATTTGCTTAACCCACCTATTTAGTTCTGTTGAACTTGGCTGTTTCTTGATTTTCGAAGTACAAATATATAGAACATCCAGCTCAAGAGGGATTATGTCGATGAGTAGAGAAGCAATCTTGGAAGAGCATTTAGAGATATCATACTCCTGGAAAATGGTGAGTAGAGAATCACCAATTTGTTGTTCACGCTTTCCAGTCCAATGATTAAAATCAATTTGTTCTTTACGATTTCCAGTCCAAAGATCAAAACAGAATTGTGTTACTCTGTCAAGTATCATCTGGTAGCGAGGATAGAGATATTCAGTTCTTGTTTTGTTGGCTGCAATGCATTCCAACCTATAGAAATCTCTCAGATGTCTGCATACTTGCCGAAAAATCTTGTATTCACTCATCAGGGGGAGAATCAAATTAGAACAATACATCGGTAGATCATAAAGATGTTTGAATATGCTTTCCTGTATTCAAACATTTTCTCCTCTGTCGTTGTGGCTACGTAGTCATTTTCCAAACTCAAATAACTTTTCATCTCTTCCAGCAGCTGAGAGGCAAGACATTCCACGTCATATTTCGCTAAGATTGATTCATCTTCATCTTCAATGAAAAGAAACAAAATAAGTTCAACAAGCTTTTTCATATTCACCCGGGACATCCTGTCATAAAAGTCATCCAAACATGAATTCCCAAACAGGACAAATGTTCTTAGGAATCTCAATTCAATTCTTAGCTTTTCAATGTCATCCAATTTTGAAGCAATGAATTCTTCTTCTTCATTCTTTCTTATGTTTAAGCCATTCAAGAAATCATCAATAAGATTCCTGATTCTTCTCCTTTCTTTCTCAAATGTCAGCTGCGGCTAAATTAAAAAAAAAAAAAATTAAAAAAATCACTTACCAGTAGGAAGCACTATATTCAAATACAAGTCTGAATGAGAATTCCACTTGGGCCGCGTATTACTTATAGAAGTGTACTTGCATTCAAATATCGTAAACATGCAATGGTCTTAGGGACAGTGGCGGATCCAAGATTTTAAAGTTATGGGTGCTCTCTTTGTTTAACAATAGCGGAATTAAAATTTTTACTGAGTAGTTCAAAACATAAAATGCAAATACACAACAAGCCAAAGAGTGCTCAACATCTATTATATATATAAAAAATATCATTTTAAATATATATAAATAATATATTTTTCGTCAA
>JBCEWC010022352.1:0-10062 GCA_038996855.1 Solanum aculeatissimum | reverse complement strand
GTAAGCATGTCTCTTGTTTGTGATTGATGTCCTCAAGCCCTAGTCTTAGCACATTCGAGGACGAATGTTCCCAAGGGAGAGATGATGTAACAACCCGAAATTTTTTGAAAACTCCTTATGGTTGATCTTTTATGATGTACTACTAGTCATGGTTGAGTTTTGGTAGCCAGGGGTTGAGTTTGAGTGGCCGAACGCAAAACGGATCATTTGGTGGCCTAGAGAGGTCGTTTGGACAGTAGACTTTGAGCTAGCATAACATTTGATGAAGGTTGAACCGTGTGGGCTGATATATATCAAATTGAAGCTCTTTGAGTTAGATTCACAACGCAACTGGTTTCACTCGATTCGAAGTTTGGATAAGCCTAAATGGATCAAAATAAATCTTAATCAACATCACTATATTCACAACCACTAGCCACAATCACTAACCATCTCTACCATCACCACCACCACTAACCACCTCTACCATCACCACCACCACTACTATAACCACCACTATTTATCTACTACTAATCACCTCTATCATCACAATCACTATTGTTGTTGACTACTACAATTAGCTACTACCACACTTACCTCCATCATTATAATTATATTACTATCATCATCCCCTATCTTAGTAGACACCTCTAACCCACAACTACTATCAATCTTTACCACCTCTTCGCCAACTATCATCATACATTCTTTGATTCTAATCACTGTCGCCACATTCATTATCGCCACCACCATTGCCTTTGCCACCACTAATATCAACCATTACGATCATTGTAATCAATCTATACTACCAATCATCTCAATCATCATAACTAGCACCGTCTCCAACTATCAAAAATGCATCACCAACTACCACTTCTTCTTCAGCCACCACCATCAACACCGCCAACTACTAACACCAATCAACTTCATCATCACAACCACCAAACAGGACAACCAAACTCCCCCATAATGATAATCACCACAATGCCAAACACCTCTACCATCATAACTATCATCAACACTGTTACTAGCCACTAACAACAACTATTATCATCCCCATCACCACTACAAACTATTTGCACCATCACTAGAAAGTATAAGTTTTTCCTTCTTTTTTATCAAATAATAATTTTTTAGTCAAATATTTAATTAATTTTTTTTTAAATTATATATTTATTGTTTACTTATAAAATAGATTATGTATATCTATATGTTGAAAAATAAATTGCCACACCCCAAGCCTACATCCTGGACATGGTCAGCGCTCAAAAATCGTTATTGGTCCTAAGCGAACCCCTTGGCTTAGCTAGGTCACTCAGCGGAAGACTCGGCTCATAAAAGAGTGATTTAGATGGGTTAATCCACATCATCAATAATAAGTAAATGACAGTTTAAGATACTCAAGATAAAAATATAACTCGATATTGTAAACTATAAAATCATAGTTTTCAAGACAAACTCAGAAGGGAACATATTGACTCTACTCAACACTATCTATGAAGCCTCTAACTCATAAGGTGTAGAGACAAGTCTGCGACTATCTCAAAAGAACTATTAAAATAAGAAGAAACAACTAAAATGGAGAATCCTCTAAATGAAAGGAGGTCTTACCAAAATCTAGGAGAAACTAATCTTCAACGAAGTGTTTGCTGAGGATCTCTAGCACCTATAATTATATTATAAAATAGTTGAAAAGAGTTGTACTCAAGAATATTCAATGACATGAAAGCTATCTAACAGATCTCAATAAAGCATGTAAAGTTTAAGAATAAAACAATGCCTTACAATTATAACTAAATAAATGTAACTCAGTGAAATAATATGTAATGACCTCGAAGGTCATTTCTAACATTCTTTGGTATAATTATCATTTTACCACTTTGAAAGTTACCTTAGTTCATTTTTGTTGAGTCTAAAATTTATATTTTGAAAATCTTATAAAAAGTGGAGTTTTGCTAAAAAAAAGAGTTTTTAAAGGCTTAAAGTTAGAAATTTTGAGTTTTGTGGTCATCTTGAGTTTTGAGTGTTAGAATTCAATAACATCAATTCCACCAGTTTCGAAATGTCAAATGAGGTCTAGTAGAACTTGCAAAACTGAATTTGGGATTAAAATGGAGATTTTAGACCCAAAGTTGCATTTTCAGTTCATTTTGGATCATAATTTGACTTTGATCAACATTCGGAGTTCAGAAGCTCAAATTGAAATTCCATCAATTCTAGTGGTTCAGGGTGGTGAAACTAGTGCTAGAAATGGTTTCATTATAATTTTTAGAGCTTCCAAGATTATTTTGAGTATTTGAGTCTTAAACCAGTTTAAATAATTTTTCTTGGATTTTGGGCCAAGGAAGTTTCGAATTCAAATTTTGATTGTTCCATTGAGTTTGAATTTTTTTTTGATGGGGTTCTATGTTTGGTTTGTGTTCATGAGATTTCGAACAAATCCTGAAGGTCAAATTTGTGAATTTTGTGTTGTGTATTTAGCTGATATTTGGTGCAGCTAGTTTTCTCTCTGCGTTCGTGCCTCTTAATCCGCATTTATGAAGGTCAAATTATTTAGACCTCCGCGTTCGTGGAAAGAGGGTTCGTGTTCACGGAGGCCCTGCCCCTTACACTCCGTATTCGAAGATTGGTCTTCTATGTTCGCAGAGGCTTGTTGGCACTTAAGCTCCGCGTTCGCTGATCCTTTCCCACGTTCGTGGAGAACAAAATTGTCCTGAATAGTGTTCCTTTTTAAAATGATGGATTTTATTATATTTCACCATTTTTAATATTTCAAGCTTTGTTTTCAAGAGATTCGTTAAGATTTTTTAAGGCAAATCGATTGGATAACTATTTTCTAACCTATTTCTTCCATTTTCATTGATTAAAATATGTTTTAACTTATAATTTGGGGTTTCAATTGAGAAATTTGGGAATTTTTCGGACATTGATTCTTAATACTAGATTGATGATTTCTACCTCATTTTAACTCTGTTTTCGAAATGGTTTTCACCGTTGAACTCCTTATCACTTGGAGAACATTTTCATATATTAATTTTTAAATTTCAATTACTTTTCCTGACAAATTTATTTTTATCCTTTTTGTTCGAATTGATTGAATTTAGTGTCACTAGATTCGTTATGTGATTGTGATGCTATATTTAAATAGATTTTGGTGATTCAGAGTATCGTAGGAAGGGGAAAGCTTCAAATTTGACTTGATTCGAGACTTTTCTAAGTCAAGTGTACTTCTAACCTTTTGTTAAGAATCATTGAACCTTGTATGTTCTTATGTGAATGGAATTGAGTACTTTGAGGTACAATTGTATCATCATAGGTTTTGATCATGAGATTTTTGATTGAGTAATTTCTTATATGGTGATATTTTGACTTGTGAATTAATTGTGGATTCATAATACATGTGATTCATTGATATCGAGATGCAATTTATTTTGAGATGTGATTGTTGTTGAGACTGTGATGATATTGAGACATTGATGGTATTGAGACATTGATGACATTGATACTATGATATTATAGAAAGCAGCATGATATTGATACTATGATATAATTAAGATTGTGTACATTGCATCTACTATTATTTGTGAATTTGATACTTGTGATGACTACGACCGAGAGATGAGTAAGGTAACATAAGAATTGGTGGTCGAGGTCTCTACCGGTCGATGATTAGATGAGGTTTCTATCGGCGAGCTGAGGTAATATGCCAGTTGATATTGTGTCTGAGGTCATATTCGGACGGGCGAGCATTGGCCGAGGTCATTGTCGGCAATGTTCACAGATACATGGTATATGTGAGACCCCCATGGGTTCTATTCTGACACATATATATTGATCAACGAATGTGTATCGTAGGACAGACATGTATCACGATTATTTGGCATTGCATCACATTATTTACATCTTGTGGCATTCACTCCATATCATACCATTCCTGTGTTGATATTACAAAATGTATTGCTTATGATATTGTATATTTATTGTATCATTTGACTTGAGTATCAGTTGAATATTTTGAGATATGATGCCATGGGATGAGTATATCTATATTATTGTGATTTGTACATATATTGTGCTGGTACTTTTCTGAGTGCAGGTGTATAGTTCGGAGGTATATGGTTGGGTACTAAGGAGTACTTGTGTTCTTCATCGCTTTACTTTAGGTTAGTTCCATTTACTGAGTACCCTGTTGTTTGGTGCTCACTCCTTGCTACATTTTTGTAGGTTGTGAGCCCGATCATTCTTGCTAGATACTCTTTATACAAGATCGATCTTCTGAATCATTTGTGTGGTAGTTGCTTATGTCTTCAGCAGGCCTTCGAGGATTCTATTTTATGTTTTGTTCTATTTGAGGACTAGACATTGAGACTTGTATTTTATTGAGTATACTATATTTAGAATCTTGTACTTGTGACACCAGTTTTGGGATAGTTGTAATTTTTGAATTTTTATGTTTATCTATCTTATTAGATTGTTTATCTTTCGCTTTTATTGTTATATTGAGTTATCTAGGTTTTGGGTTAGCTCACCTTGGTGGTATAGGTGAGTGTCATCACACCTAGATTTTGGGTTGTGACATAATATATTTACTCTTTGAAAAGCTTATCTAATTGACAATCATTACTTATGAGCTAGTGATGATACAACGAACTATTGTCGTCGCCACTACCGTCCATTACCTTACTAGAGTAAGGAACACAACATCTTTGGATCCATAATAAAAGTTCTCTTATGCAACAAGTGAGGAGTTGTCTGAATCAATAGCATAATCCTAACCTATGTTGACTACGTTGTTTATGGAGTTTGATTTGCCTCCCCTCTTATTCAAATTGATGCTTAATACTACTCGCAAAATTAATTCATTATGCTCATACACTTCAAGTGAGTAAAACGCGCAAAAACCATCTTGTCTAGTCTCATTAGGCTCTACTAAAAAAATCTAACTCTTCTGTATTCATCATGCTCTTTTGTTGAAAGAAAAAGTGCTTTTAAAGTCACCCACCTTTCGTCAAAACTCTATTCTCAAAATATCATTTATTCTTAGCTCTCATATCCATTTAGATCAAGTAAATATACATAAAAATTAATAAAATCATATTTTACTCAATGCATGAAAATTATCACCATTAATTTAAAACAATGCATAGTTAAAACAAGGAATATCAACTCAAGTTGGGTTCATGTGAATGCAAACATAAACAACAAAGTCAACAATTTGGAGTAGAAACAATTAATATTTCAGTATATATTTATATATATGTATGTGTGTCTATATATATATAGAAAGAGAGAGAGACAGACAAACAGACAGACACATTGAACCCCACAAAAAGAACTCATTCAAAACTTATAGGAATTAGGCCTAAGCTCAACTTAACAACAAAATTTAGATATAGGACGCGTGGATAGACCCAATCCAATGTTATGAATAGCCTTACATATTTGAATCATTATTGTCTCTTGAACCCTATCTTTTCTCCTTTTTAATCCTTGCTCTCAAAATATTATTAGTGTTAATGAGAGTAAAGACATGCAAAATACTGATAAGGGACTCAATTTAATCTCAAGACGTTTGAATTTTAATTTGAAAAAGGTGGAAAAGAATAAATTATCCCGCATTAAAATTGGGTGGAAACCATTTACGGGCTCTCTTTACGGGTCATATAACCTTCACGATTCGTGAAAATAAGACTGGCCTGGGTTTCTAAGGGCGCCTTTTATGGAGGCCACCACGTACTGTATAGGTTCTCGTGAAGAAAGGAGGGGTTCTAGGTTCTCAAGAGGTTAGGATCACGAATCCCTATACGGTTCGTTTTACCTTTAATGAATAATAGATCCATCCGTACAACTCAGCCTCACATCCTTTAACTTGGGTCACTTTCCACAAACATCCTTTACGAGCCGTGGTGTTTTTTATAGTTTGTATAAGGGTCAGTACAATTCTTCGTTCTGTAAAATTTCAGTAGATCAAATCTCCTGCACTTGCCTTCCTCCAACTTAACTTTTGGGGTGTTATACAAATAGTCTTCATTATTCAATATTCACATTTAGAGACAACATCTTAATCATTCATATATGTGTTAAGATTCATATGTTTGAATCCTAATGAAAATAAATTAGGCGTTGAGTAATTTATTAATTGTGTATTGCTTTAATTTTTTTCATTCAAAGTATGTGAGTATATTAATTAAGGTATTCAACTATATAGTAGTTACTTAATTAGGGGTGGCAACTGGACGGGTTGAGTTCAATTTGAGTGTGTTATAATTGATCTAGAGAACAAACATGTGAAGATCTAACCCAATATGAATTTGCTTGGGTCAAAATGGGTTGGGCCAAAACGAATTGGGTAATAGGTTATAGAATAGGTCACAGACCCAATCCAATCTAATTTTTACTAAGTTTTACTTATTTTATTTGTTATTTTACAATATTCTAGTATCTAATAAAATTATATTTTTATTTATTATGGCTATATATAATATATCAAATTTAAAATAAATAAAAAAATATTTTGACAAGATTTCTCTCAAGTCAATTCGAATTGCATATCAACCCAATTTTTAAGGGAAAAGTACACAAAATAGACATAATTTGAAATTATGTACCCTTAATAGACTCAATTCAAACTATTTACCCTTAATGGACTTATGACCCAAATTATTTACCTTTTTACCCACTTACCCCTTTTATTTCACGTTTGGCATCATGTTGACATCAGCATAAATACTATGAAATATACTCTGATGGTATATATATACCATATTGGTATCATATAGAACTGAGTTTAATCCTTTGTGATACCTTGTTGGTATATGTATACCCTATTGATATATCATAGAAGGTGGGTGCTGACATAAGTATGACATCAACGCGAATTTTAATAGTATGGGGTATTAAATGTAAAGGGGCATATGAATGTAAAAAATTTACTTTAAAGGGGCACAAGCTTAGTTTTCCCAATTTTTAATGAGTTGAAATGGATTGAGTTGAGATAGATTTGAATTAATAAATGAATGGGTTATTGGGTTGATTGTGTTTGATTTTGCCATCTCTATAAATACCACATTTTATTAAGAATTTCATATTATTTTTTAAAAATGTACCGAGTAATATAATGTAAACACAATAACTTTATATATAGATATATATATTCATTAATTTACACAACACACAAATTAAAATTTTACTCCTTCTCCATCTTTACCATGACTTTTTGCCGTAGTTTTCCCAACTCTTCATATTTTCAATTCTTACCAAATACCAAACAAAATTAAAGAAGTATTGTTAATTAATTAAACTATCTAATAAAGATTATTAAGGCTTTTTAAATTTTTAGATAATATTAATTGTAAATTAATAAAAATAATCTAATCATTTTTTTCTTTTGGGATAATGTTATTTGTAAAGTATATATGTATGTGTTCTTTCTTTAATAATTTGATGCTTGAAAATATATTTTATTAAATTATTAGGAGTCTGAGTATCAAAGGATATGACTAAATATAAATTGTTACAACCCCGAAGTACTTTTCAAAAAATACCGAACAGATACTTTTAAAATTAAGTTGATTTTTAAAGTTCACCAAAAAGGCTCTAAAACTTTACGCGTGACGAGAAATAACTGATTTGTGGTGTAAACGTTAAGTATTACATTTTAGTCCATTAAAATGTATTGACTGACTATGGTTCCTAATTAGTCGTTGGGATATTGATTTTCCTTGATGAGGAAGACAAGAAAAGGAGATTGATTTGAAAGCTAAGCTATTGAATGTATAAAGCAAAAAGGGTTAAAAACAATCATATAAGAGATGCTGGAATTCCAAGCATGAAGCATCCTATGCATTATGGGGAAAAAGTTGAATAGCAAGTTCAAAAGTTGGAAGAAAAATGATTGCGCACATTTCGTTAATTCCCTAAATTTCAGCCTGGAATGTGGAAAAAGAGATCAGCATCTTTTCCCTGAATATAACGTGAACTATACTTGTAAATGGTAATTATCAAGATACTAATACTCTATAGCAAATAACGGTAAATCGAATATTTGGACCTAATTAAAATAATTAATTTTAAGAACCAACAAATCAATACAAAAATGCACCTCACTTGACCATAGTTAAGTGTTAAAAAATGTTATCATTTATTTGGTGTAAATATCCGTAGAAAATCTTTATTGCAATAATATTATTGTTAAGAGTTCAATAGATTAAATAAAAGATAAATTAAAATCATTTTAATAATTAGGGAGTGTTTTTGACCCGATACAGTCGCTCTAGTAGTACTAACACGCAATAAAATTCATCTTTGGAGTTCATGACATTATACACTCTGTGTCTCTCCTTTTCTTTGTATAAAAAGACACGCTTATCAATGGAGACAAAGTCATCATCATTCATCATTCCTCTCTACTATTACTCATTTCAATGTGCCATCCATCACCTTACTCATTTTCTTCTAGTAAGATATGGCTAACTTAATTAATTTTAGAAAACGAATTACTCAAATTTTGCAAGAAAATCGGCAATTGATTCCCTAACAATTAGGGGTCGTTTCGTTACTGGTTAGAGTTATGTGGTTATTAACAATGTAGAGTTTAGTTATGCAGGTATTAGTTATGCAGGTATCAGTTATGAAATGTTTAATTATGTAGGTACTAATTATGCAGAATTTAGTCATGTAAGGTTTAGTTATTTAAAAGAAATTAATAAGCTAATTCTTATTTCTTAATTATCAAATGTTTAGTGAGTTTATATTTATTATACCCATAAAATAACTAAAAAAAGGTCAAATATGTCCTTGCACTATTAGAAATAGTTTAAATATATCTACTGTTATACTTTCAATTTAAATATACCATTTTCGTTGTACTTTCGATCCAAATATACCCCTCATTATACTTTAGAATAAATTTACCCTTAATTTTAACAAATAAACATGTGGAAAGCGCAAAATTAAATAACGTATTCTCAATTTTAAATATACCCTATATCTTCATTTGTTTATTTTTTTCTTGAAATTTATTTATGTTTAAAGATAAAAAATGTTAAATATTCTACTTCAATTAAAAAAATATTTCTTGATAAAAAAATGATCAGTATCCTATATCCAAAATTGTACTTTATTTTAGTTTAACTTTAGATACCAAAAAAAAATTTAGTTTAATTTCAATTACTAAACTTCAAATAAAAAGTATTTTTGATAAAAAAAATGAATCGATAAAAAAGGTTAGAGTTATGCAAGTATTAGTCATGTAGAAATTACAATACATAAATTATTGTTTGTTGAATATTTGATTTATTGTAAATTAATATACGTTATTAACAAATAAATAAGTAAACACATATATTATATAATTTAAATTAATCAGTGATTTGACTAGTTGAAGGTGGAAAGATTTACAACTCTTTAGAAAAAGAAAATAGAAAAAAAGAAAATAAATAGTATAATTTTTTTTAAAAAAAAATGACCGCCTATTCCATAAGAATTTTCAATTAACATTGTTTAATTTCGATCTACATCTAATGTAAATATTTTTCTATTAGACGCATATTTAAATCAAATAAAAAAAGAAAGATTTTGAAAGTAAATTGATAGGAGTAAATATGTAATTTATTATTTTAATTCATATATAACTAATACCCGCATAACTTATTTCACTTTCTATTCCGCATAAAATTATACATAGATTTCCTCGTAAGTTATATGAATTTTAGTAATGTAGAATCAGTAAAACTCAACCAAACACCACATAGAATCAATACATTAATAATTTTTATATATCATTTGAAGTTTATCAACCAAACGTTGTATAAACCATGTATTAGATGAAACCTTACCCAACTACCAAACAACCCTTAGGAGTCATTTGGTAGGAGGGATTGAGGGAAATAATTCATGGATTAGGAAAATGTATTAGTTAATACAATGTTTGGTAGAAATTGGACTCATGTATTAACTAATCCATGTATTAGTTTATTCCACATACATTGTATTAACTAATACCTCTCATATGATGGTATTAGTTAATACCTTGGATTTAATACCATGGGATTATATATAAAAGACAAAAATATCCCTCAAATT
>JBCEWC010022351.1:0-10063 GCA_038996855.1 Solanum aculeatissimum | reverse complement strand
TTTTAAATAACTATACATATTTGAATTTTCTCTTAACAAATTAATTTCATGTTTCTAATTCAAAGGTCGTAAAAAAGCACCACACAAGGAAAGAAAGACAATCGTTCAAAGTAGCACTCATGCTTGGAGAGAGTAAGCAACATCTAATATCAATTTATTGTTTTTAAAAAGAAAAAATCTACTAATAGAAGTTGAACCGACAATTCTTTGAAAAAAAATTATTCCTAATATTAAACTTTTAGAAATAATAATACTTAAATATCTTTAAATTGTATCATTTTTTTAATTTTTGCACTATTCATTACAAATTTGTATTGTTAGGATAGAAATATACTAAAAATATATTAAAATAATCTGTAATTTGCTTATATTAAGAAAAATAACTATAGACCAATAACGATTAAAAATTTAGTTATATTTGTCGATAAGAAATTGTCATCTAGAGAGTTATATTATTTTTATGCTATATAGAAAACATGTTAATAAAAAAAAAGATTAATTACACAAAAATTAAAGTCGACTTTATCGCATGCGTATTTGCCAAAAACAAAAAAAAATTGAAAATATTTTTATATAGTTAATTTTTGAGTCTTATTAATGACAAAAGTGTCTTTAATAATTTATCCTTTTGTAGAAAGAAAATGTTAAAGTAGAGGTAGCATATTTTTTATATAAATATTTCTATTAATAGACGCATGATACACATGCAATACACATATACTAAATTAATATTACTTTAAAAATATGAAAGTCCTTAGAAATGTTGATTGAATTTTTTCTTCTTCATTAAAAGACTTTGTAATAAAAAAAAATTATCATTTACTATTTTTCTCAAATTATTATTTGATTATATTTAAAATTAAGGGGTTCTAAAATATATAATAAAAAAAATAAATTTAAAATTAAGAAGTCTCAAATATACGAGGAGAGAAGAATATAAGGTAAGAGATATTACGAGAAGTAATAATAAAAGAATCCTAAAATATTTATTAAGAGAAAAATAATTTTTAAAAATTAAAGAGTCGTAAAATATATAATAAGAAAAAATTATTTTGAGGAGAGGAGAGTATAAGGTAGGAAATATTACGATACTAAAGAATCTTAAAATATATAGCAAGAGAAAAATATATTTTAATTCTCTTATATAGTCATGTGAATAGACAAAATTCAATTACTAAAACATACATTTCTTCCAGTCTGATAATTCTGTTAAGAGTATTTACATGCATTTATTCATTTTAGATATATTTTTATCGTTAGAGATTATATTATCTTGTTTAGTATTACATACTTCTTGCTAGATTGAAAATATATTATCCCATTATCATAGTTTTTTATTAATAAAATTTAAATGATAAAATCAATATTTTTTCATTGTAGAATAATGATTAGTGGACAAAGGTGCAACACGCGTTCCAGAGAGTAGTTTTCATTAAATGAATGAATAGACATTTAGGCCAAACATTTATTATGAGGGGTGAAATACCAAGAGCACCCTTTATGGGAGCATTTTTGAACTTAACTCCAAAATTTTACTAGACATACCATATCTCATACATGGATTATTTCTGGTAATACCTTCTGCCAAACAATGCTGTAAGTTGTAGCTCATCTACGTGCTCCTGGAAGTCGATGTGTTTCATCAAGCATGACAGGTTATCCGATTCTATCTTTGGACACTGGGTTAAAATCACCAATCAATGACCAACATTCCTGTAGAGTGCTAGATCAATTCACTTCATAAGGCTAATCCGTTGTGAGATAAGCTTCGAATGATCCAGTAGCATTTCCTACTCGACAATGAATAAATTATTCCTTATCTGCAATCGAATGCCTGGTTTCCACATCAACCAGATTCGTCCATTGGCTAGTTGCAACATGTACTCCATCCTTGTGCAATCTTTCTCAATATGTTATCAGATTTATATTTCTTTTGCCTAAGGGCCATAAAGCTTTTCCTTTCTTAGAATTTCACTACTCTTTAATAGATTCTTTTTTTTCTCCCAATGACTACAATAAAGATGCACATGAATTAGTAGATGTGTTATACGGCTTTTGCGCCAAAGTATTCTTCTTTACTTGTGAATCTTAGCTCATCCCACTAAGTATTACAGAAACATATCCCTTTTATCAAAATATATAAATATTTTCCCTCTGTCCCAAATATTCTTGCAGCCATATTCTATACTGGATAATGACATCACAACTGACAAATAGGACAGCAGAACATAGGATCGAAAAAGATGCTTAGACGGACTTGTCTATAGAGATCCCGCGTTTCAATTTATTTGTGTAATTTTAACTTGACACGAATGTTAAGAAAATAAAAAAAAGAATTCTGAATCTTGTGATCTTAAAATACAAAAATGTAATTTAATCTTGTAACCTTAATTTTAAACATCTCATGTGAAAAGATAAAATTAAAATGTTAACAGAAAAGAGAAAAGTTAATTCCTTTTTCAGCATACTAAAAAGGAAGGTAAACAAACAAATTGAAATAAAGAGAATAGCTATTAGAAGGGCATTGCTTTCAAAAAAATCAACAGAACAAGGGTTTCCTGCTGCTAAGACCAGAGAAAATTAATCTCCACCTAAATTTGATCATTATTGCTCAAATTAATCTCAAATATCAACAGAAATTATAATTCCCAACATATGAGAAGATTATAGCAGTGTGATGGTTTGCTCTCTCAAAGCCCCAACTCTCTATGCTATACATCTTATCTACAACAAAATAGGAAAAATGCTAACAAAAGCAAGTTTCATCTGTCATTTCGCAATGCATTCTAGCCCTTCACATACTATACATGACAGCATAACATAATAGCCAAGGAACTGTGAGTCCTTCAGACATGAAAGGACATTATGGTTGATTATTTTGGGACTCAAAATGAAATCGTGGTGTAGTCAATGAACACAATAATTACAGACGAGATGGAGAGTCTGAACCCTTCTGGAACGAAGCTGATCATGTACCTCTAGAAATGGCCAAGTCCCATTCTCTGCAACACTCTTGCTTAACAAAAGGTTTGCATGTTCATCTTTCCTTTTCTCTGGCTGATAAGTTGGACTTTGGTGGAGCAGCAGAGGATTCTGCTTTCCTCATCCAGCTTCCTTGATAAGACATTGCAATCCAATGCCGTTGCACCAAAGGACATAAGGCTCCTTCATCCATCCACACAATACCTCAATCAGCTTTGCCCAATTCAATATTGATCCTTTGTTTCCTAATATGTATGGTGTTATGTTTTGGAATCAAAAGCTTCTGGTCTCGTTCAGTGGGTCATAATCATAAGCATCACCAGCCTTGACAAAACGCCCCTTCACACGCCTTCTCACATCAGCCCTTGCCTTGCGAGAAGCATATCTCACATGCTTATCAAATCTACACATGAAAACAGAAAGTTAGAAGATATGGACAGAGAGAATAAGAAAGAAGCCAAAAGTTAAGAGGAAGCTTCTAAGACCTCTGATGTATCTTAGCTACACACTAAAGACATCCTCAATTAGTTAAATGCTGAACATAAATGCGGACAAATTTTTTTGACTTAAAGAGTAGAAGAATATGATTTTTGAATTATGCAAGTTAAATGAGAAATAAGATGTCAAAATTAGGAGTAGCACTGGTGCCCCAGAAAAACTAGAGATTGAACAACCCAGACACTCTTATTTTGAACAGCACCATTTATTCTGCATTGAACTAAAGATACTACTCGCTGGTGAAGTTCCGCTGGTTATTACAAGAGAACTTACTTGCGGGTCTTCTTCTTTTCCTTGTAGCGCAATACAGCATTGCTTCTGCTACTTGACGCCAATGAACTTTCATGACTAGGATAGCACCATGGTGGTTCTCCCATATGTAGCAATGTGGAGGCTCCACATTCTTGGTAATCCCTGGCATTGCTCTCTCCCCCAAGGTTAGAAAATGAGAGGATAGATGATTGCCTCGCAAAGCAAACGGTAGGTTCTGTTTTGCAGCTCACCAGGGAGTCTATGGAGTCTGCATTGCTACATGCTGGCAGCATTGCCATTACCTTTTGAATTGATGACCCCTGGTAAATATTTCATTGATTCAAGTTCATGAATGTTTATGTATGATTAAAGAGACATTCATCATCAAAAATATCAAGAATAATCACATGAAAAGATGAAGACATCAGAACACTTGAAATATTGAATGCAACGTAAAAACATTAAACACTCACAGATCATTCAAAGGAAAGACAGAAGAGGTAAGACTTTCCGAAAAACAGGAAGAGATGAATGTTTAATGTTTTTGTATAGTGGAAGACCCAATATAGGAAAATCTCGTTCAGTGGTCTTACAATGTCCTATAACGGTCAGTTTAGGTTCCTAATGTGTTGTCCAATATAAACACAGATGCTGCGATCTATTCCATATCCATGCAGTATAATTGGAACATGGGTAGAACTAAAACAATCTTGCCTCGACCGAAAGTTTTCATCAGTATCAGCTCCTTATACTTGGGAACATAGAAAAGAAGAATTTCGTGGAAACATCTTAAGAATCAGTTTCATCCCAAGAAAAAAATGATGTGCATGGGCAGAATACCACCTCCGATCATGGATTTAGTATGTTTGTAATCACTTTTTTTTTTTTGAACTTGGTAACTTTAGAATTTTTATAATCACTTGTCAGCATACTACTTCTAAACAACGGATATCATGTTATTGATTCAACAACTATCAGTGAATACAGTTCCCAGATCTATGCATTATCGATACCTTTTAAAAAATATTGTTCCTGTCTCAATTTATGCGAAAATGTTTGACTGGGCACGGTGTTTTAATAATTAAAGGAACACTTTTTGAAACTTGTGGTCTAAAATAAGTTATAGATATTTGTGTATCTATAAATCATCTCAATAAGGTCAAAATGAGGAGTAAATAGTTAGATTGTCACTAAATAATTAAAAAAAATCATTCTGTTTGGAACAGACTAAAAAAGAAAGAGTGTCACATAAATTGGGTCAAGTTGGTGGGAGCAAGCAAAAAGATCTAAGCATTATGGTTACTTGAATGAATATTTAGGAAGTGGTGTATCTACTTCTTCTACCCTTCCAGGAGGCCCAACGGTTTGAGCTTGAGACTTCCATGTTGCCCCGGCCCCGCTCCCAAGAAAAAAAGTGTATCTACTTCTTCTTGACTAGTTTGCTACTAACCCCTGTCCCCACCCTTTAATAAGAGAAAACGATCTTCATACACAAACAAGAACACAAGAAAAAGAAGCTAAAAGATAACATATTCTGTTAACATAAAGAAGAGCCATTTTCACTACAAGTTGTATAACACTCTGAAATCAACTATCCCAACTCTTGTCCACAATAAATTTTTACTAAAAAAGGGAAACCGAAGGTCAACCAGTTTTAACAGTTAAAGGCATCCATTTTCCTTTGCTTATAGCCAAAACATAAACCTTCCACACATTATAAATTCATAAAAAGCATCTGAACACACAATATTTGGCATTTTCATCAAAGTTCTAGCAACAAAAACAGAGACATAACCAATACCTAGAAGAACAAACAGCAAAAACATAAGAAATTCCCAAGTATGAGAATCAAAAGGTATGAGAAATTAGTACTATGTGAATCATGCCCATATTATAATACGAAATGCCTGATATAATCAACTGTATAATCAATGTCACAAAGTGATTTAGGAGGAGAACAGCATCCTTCATAATGCAAAACAATCTAAGTTTCTAGAGTCTTAAAGTAGATGTATGTTATATCACTGGGTCAGTCACAGGCCAAAGATTTTTAGATGAGAGTGAAAATCTTTCCTGATGGTAAGACTAATGTTCTCTTAGCAGTGTTGCAGTTCTCCACAATTACTACTATGTCTTAGTCCCAAACAAGTTCAGTCAGCCGTATGTATCCTCATTGGCCATGTTTCTCCATTTGAATTCATCTCAGGCCAACATTATACAAAATAATATTAAAGATAAAAAGTACTAAAAGTTCTCTACATTTTCCTCCTTGCATAAAAATTGCCCATAGGACTAAAAGACTAGAAAGCATAGGACCAAAAGTAAATGTAATAGTATGACTAAAGCACTATCCATCTAATTGGTATAGCCTTAGAATTTATTTATTTTCCATTATGACTTATCATTCGCTAAATTTGCATGGATTTCAATAGATGCAGAACTAATAAGGTTAATAGTAAGGATGACCTCGACAGCATTGATATCCTGGCAGCTGGAATCAGAAACTGATATATCTTTTGTCCCAAATAATCCATCAATGTCGTCATTCTCAAATAGCTGATTTGGATTATCGAGAGAACCACTAAATAACTCTTCATAATTTTCAAAACTCAAGTCCACTTCATCCATATTGAAATCTTGAGAGAAAGGATCATCCTCATATATAGTTGAGCCTTTTACCCCAGAATAACAGCCCTGTGTAAAAATAATAAAACATGAGCAACTTCCAAGAAGTCTTGTGTTGAATGATTTAGAAGCAATAAGAAATAAGGTAACACACATTATCGATAACCATTCTCAAACATAACATAATAAAATGATGCGGTGCAATCAAATGCTTGACAAAGAATATGGAATTCTCCCATGAAGCAGAAGAAAGAATAATAAATTGCAGTTCATCTTCCTCTACATTTTTAGACCTGTTACTACTTCACTCATCTCAGGTAGCGTTACAAAAAGGAGCTAGGCAGAGAAAAATCAAAGCTCAAGTCTGATGAAAGATTCCAGAGGACCGACAAGGTGCAAGACAACAAGAGATTCATGAGCCCACCAATTGGTTGACTAACTTATTGGTTGTCATTGCTATCAAATTGAAGTCCAGGAAAGAAGAACCATCAGTTCCGTAACATATCAGCAAGAACTATAAGCTTCTCATTATAAGATATCTTTCAAAACCTAGATTACCTTTGATGAAGAGAAATTCACAGATCCAGCAATTTGCTCCACCTTGTTTTGCTTGTTGCCAGGAGTACGCATAGAGGATCCCACCAATAAGCTTGATTTGTCTGGAGTGTGCATTTCACTTGCTTCGAATGTAGCAAATGTATCTTGAGAGTTGAGCTTTCCTTGAGGAGCTTGGTTATCCATAGGTTGGTTGTCAGTGATGCTCATTGAACCCATTCCCTTCTCACAAGTTGAATCACCGCCTGAAGGGTTATCTAAGAGAAATGACCAGATAGTAGAAAGTTCTGCAGCGGAAGGGCATCCAGTATAACAATTAAGTGCTTGTCTCTTATGCATGGAACCTGTACCAGAATCAGCATGACCAATCGAATCGCAGTTCCTGCAAAGAGAAATCTTCTCCTCAACACGTCTAACAATAGCTGGTTGTGTATTACATTTTTCGCATAAAAGTGTCCTGGAATGGCGCTGTGAAAGGGCATTGGCAGAATGCACATTGCGATCACACGACAAACATAAGCAAGCTGCATCAGACCGGCAATATACAATTGACCGCTGCTCCCCACAAAATTCACATATATGCCCCATCACTTCTCCTCAGTAATCTTAGCTTAAAAAAAAGGTCTGTAAATCTTCTTCAGTAAAAATGTTTAGAATCTAAGCAACAGAAGTTGCTTCCTAGTTCCGCATGTACATACAGATTGCTCAAATAATTTGTGCGTCTTCTGTACCAGGGACTGGAATCTGCATCAGTTATAATCCAAATGAATAGAGAGAAGAGTTAAGATGGAATACAACCATAACTTTCATATATTGAGATGTTTGCTCATCCAAAATGAAAATTCACCTTCTCACGACAATTCAAGAACTCAAACTGAGATAGCAACAACATACACAATATAATCCCACAAGTGCGGTTTGGGGAGGATAGAGTGCTAGTGCGCACAGACCTTACCCCTATCTTGGGACATAGAGAGGCAAATGAGATAGCAGTAAAACAAAATTCCACTTAAAATAGAACACTAACTATTAAAAAGAACAAAAAATATGAGTGATAAAGTATGCCTCTTAACTCAGAAAAAGGGAAAGCTGCCACAAACAAGTTAGAACAGAAAATCCAAACAAAAGGTGTAGAACTTTGGGATAGGTGTAGGTGACTTATTTCTAAGCAACATCCTTTTCCTTTCAAACAATCACAAATCCATCAATCTATCAATTCCAAATTACTTGGGGTCAACTATATGGTTCTTTTTCCTATTTTATCTATTCAAGTTGAGTATCTAAAGGACATATTAAATTACTTTCTAAGCTGGTCTTACCGCAACCCTCATCCTTTATCTGAACACTATGTGAGCTGGGTGAAGGCTCTATCAACTAAACAACCACAAATCCTTTAAAAAAAGTTCAGAAGCAAAACTTAGGGTGGGTAGGAAATTGAACCAACAAAGAAAAAAGTCAAATATAGCCCAAGCTGCAGACTTGAAGACTTCCACACAAAAACAAGAAAACTACTCCTAGAAAATATGAAAGAGCGCACATAAACAGCAAAATTCACAAAATGAACAATAAAATCATGAGAAAATTCAAAATTTTCAGCGACCTACAAACAGATCAAATAACAGAACAAGTAACCCATTTGAATAATAAAAAGAAATTCAAGAAAGCAACCATTCTTACCTGATATAACTGTGAAGCTGACCCAAAAAGGATTAGCTAGTTCTAGATAAAACCCTTTAATTTATCGTGCAGCAGCTTCTAGTCCCTACAACAACAACAACAACAAAAAACTGAACAAGAAAAGATCGACCTTTTTGAGAATCTCTGTCTACTCTGTGTGTGTGTGTGAGGGTAAGGGGATTGGTTCTTTTAGGATTGTATGCTGTTGAATAGTTGAGTTGTGATAACAATAAAATATCAATAAAAATATAAGCTGATAAAAAAGTGCAGGAGATAGAAAAGGGAAATGGACAGGGGAAGAAGGTGTAAAATGTAGGACCCATTTCTTCCTGTCCCCACTTGAATTGGAAATATACAATAATTTGTTGCTTTTTCTCCTGCTTTTTTTTCTTTGTTGTAGTATATGTGTATTTATATCATGACTATATTTCTTATGCTATAACATTTTAAGCGTATAAAAATAGAATGGAATAAGTGTACTAATGATGTTAAATTAACAATGAAGAAATTAATTATGTTGGCATTATTCTTATTAATTATTTGATTTGGTTTATTAACATGTTGTTGCTCCTAGTATCTTGAGTCTGTGAGCTAAGGCTGTGGGGACATCGATGATATGTCACACATTGTATTGGGAATACATGGGTAAAATCTAGGTTTACATCTGGAGTCTTGTGTGATAAGAAGGTATAACCTAAACATAAAGGTAAGTTTTATAAAATGGTGATTAGATTGTCCTTAGTGTATGGAGTAGAGTGTTGGCCAATTAAAAATACATATGTTAAGCAAATGCATTTTGTAGAGATGAGAATGTTGATATGAATGTGTGGGCATACTAGGAGCGACGAGATTAGAAATGACATTATCTAGGAGAAGGTAGGAATGACCTATGTGGCAGATAAGATAAGAGAAGCAAAACTGAGATTATTTGGACATGTGAAGAGGAGGTGCGTAGACGCCCCAGTGAAGAGGTGCGAGAGGTTGGTTGCAGGGGATACAAGAAGGGATAAAAGTAAGTCACAAAAATATTGGAGGGAGATAATTAGACAAGACATGAGGACATAACTTTTGATAGAAAGAAGTGGAGGTTGAGTTTGTCACGACCTGAGCCTACCCCCTAGTCGTAACGCAATACTCAGAATCTCGAGGGACTAAAGCTAACAACATGGCATACGTAAGCATATTGAATTTAAAGAATACCATAATGTGTAAGAAAATCAAGATAGTCTAAACAATTTCAAGCATCAAATATAAAGATAAGTATGAGTGACAACATAGACTCAAAATGTAACATATATCTGAAAGCCTTTATCATAAAAATGTGACTAGGACAGGCCCTAGCTCACGAAATAGTCTGAAATGAAAATACATGAAAGTTTGAATAAAGCATAAAACATTAGGGGGCCTAGATATGACATGGCGAAAGAGGACCCGAAGACCCTCGATCAAGCCATCATAGCATCATTACACACAT
>JBCEWC010022350.1:0-10063 GCA_038996855.1 Solanum aculeatissimum | reverse complement strand
TTTTAGAGGCCTATGTGAAAACTTTTCGTGCTAAATGTTTGTCCTAAATATTTTGTTTGACGCGGTCCACTAAGAAGCTCTAGATTCCTATTTAGTCTAGAACCACCAAATCTAGAAGAGTCCAATGCCTCTTGGACCTTAGGAGGGACGCTAGGCACTTTAGGAAACGATTAGTATTTTTCATTTCTTAGTAGGTTTTTAAGTTAAATAAAAATAAATCTAACTTAGGAGGGGTAGGGGTAGTTAGGACCCTCGGAAAGGATGATTCAACTCGAACTTAATAGGACAAAACTTTGGTTTTTTGTCTTTAGGCTTTAATAAGCCATGTGAGCAAAATGACAAAATATAATTTTGTCTTCCAAAACGAAAAGCCGAGTAATTGATCCGAGTGGAATTAATTATTTAGTTTATTTTTTTCTCTTTTATTTATTACTTGGGGTAGTTAAATTTATTTGTTAATTACTTCTTTCATTGCTTTAAATTCCTTTTCACTTAGGCAAATCTTTTTAGGAAAAATAATCTTTAATAATTCATTTTCCTTAAATAAAATTTGTTCTTAAAACCTTATTTATCACTTAGAATATTTTTAGGATAATTTTAATAAAAGAGACCTTTATTTGTGACCCCCAACATAGGATAGACACAGTCGGGACTCATATTTACGGACCTCGAGGGGTGCCTAACACCTTCCCCTTGAGGTAACCTGAACCCTTACCTAGACTCTGGTTAGTTTTGACCCTTAGGTTTAGTTTTAGGCCTAGAATGGTGTCCTAATGCACCTCAAATCATTAGGTGGCGACTCTTCAAAATCTTCAAATCCCAAAAGAGTCGTTTGCCACGACGTCGTCCAGGTTTCCTTTTCCGCGAGGAAAAAATGGAGCGCGACAGGACTCATAGGTGAAAGGTACCCATAGATGAAAATTCATATACCTTGATGAGAGTTGAAGGATTGAAGATGAACTTGACTTGAAATTGGGAGTTCTTCAATGAATTTTGTGCTTGAGCTTGAGAGTGATTTTGGAGACGTAAATTTAAGTATAAGTGTTTAAGATGAGATTAAAAGGCTTTAGTTAGGTTAGGGTGTTATTAAAGGGGTAATATGGTCCAAAAACCACTTAAAGACAGAATTAGGAACTAGGGAAATGACCCAAATTTCCTTATGAAATCATAATTTAATAGTCGACAACACCCTATACGAAGGCACCACCACGAACTGTGGTGTGCACCAACGCCCATGGTAGGGTTTTTGGTATGTGCCATCGGTATAAAAATGAGGGGGCCTAGGGAGGGTGCACTCCACGAGATCTCACCACGAGCCATGGTGGGTTCCGAGGTGTACCACCCTACTAAGGCAGTCCACAATTCAACCAAGGGGCTCCTTCTAAGCCTTGGTTTTTGTGGGAACCCTGAACTAAAATCTTTGAAAATCCCACTTTTAAGCCTTGGTTTCATCTTTTGATGTATGAGGCCTTACATTATGGCATCCCATTTCATTTCATTCATTGCTTGAAATGTGAACATATGTTCCAAGTGTGATATGATGGTTAACTCTCCTCTTGTAAATTGTTGTAATCTATCAGTTGAGATGTTGTGTACTGAAATTGTGAATATGTGTATATATATTATGTATGTTGGCTTTCTTGCTTGCAGGGTTGTAGTGTCGAAGGTATGTGGTTAGACTGGTAGGAGTACCTGTGTTCTTTATTCTCTACTTGTATTTAGATCTTCTTGCTAGGTACAATGTAGGTTGGTACTCACCGTTGTTTCTACACTTGTATAGGTTTTGAGCTCATTACCTCCTGATCATTTTATTTCCCATTGGATCGAGCTTCTGGACTCGTGAGAAGTAGCATGCTTGTACTTCGGCGAACTCTCAAGGCTCTTTTACATTATTTCTATTTTTGAAGACTATGACATTTAGACTTGTACCATTTTTTCTTTGTTTCAGTTAAAGTAGTGGTTTGTACATGTGACACTAGTCTTGGGTCAGTTTTAGTTTCAAATAACCTTCTTAAATGTTTATCCTTTCATGTTTAGAATGTATTTTTGTTTTATCTTCCGTATTATTTTATTAATTCCTAATTAGGCTGAGTTGTGTCGGTGGGTTGAAGGCAAGTACCAACACACCCGATTTCGGATCGTGACAAGTAGTTAATATCGATTTTTGGAAGTTGAAATTTCAAAAAGTAAAGAATAAAAATTAAAAACTACTGACCTCTGAAAGTTGAAATTAAAAAAAAATAAAACATATCGACTCTTGGGTGACAAAAAAATGTTAAAAAAAAAAATTAAATAACGACATCAAGAAGTCGCAATCATAGAAAATGAAAATAATAAAAATAAATAATATCGACCTCTATTGGTCAATAATAATATAATATATATTTTAAATTTTATTATTTAATTGACATCCTGAGGTCGAAAACATTAAAAATAATTTATAAACTAATATATAATATTGAATTTAGGAAGTCAAAAAATAGAAAACAATTAGAAAAGTCAAATTTATAATTTTTTTATTTAAAATTAAAATTGACCTGGGTATTTATCGACCTTCGAAGGTTGGTATTGGAAAGCCGCCTAGCTTTTTCTGACATTAGCTTGAATGTCGATATTTCAGGAAATGCCGACTTCCAAAAGTCAGTATTCTGTAATCGATATTTTCTATTTGTTCTAGTAGTGTTATCATCTTAGCGGGCGCTCATGTTCCATCTTTTTGTTCTTGTTCTACTTAAGACACAAAAATATTAAGACTTGTGTTTTCTTTTTATAAATCGACATAAAACTTAGAAGCTTGAACATGAGACATCAAGATTTAGAAATGTTTTAGAGTTGTGATTTACTTATCCACTTATTTTGCTCATTTGAGTTATTATTTTCACTTTTACCTGTACTATCATTCTCTTAGACTAACTTATCTTGATGAATTAAAATAAATATCATTACACTTAAATTTGAATCGCACCATATACTCTATCAAATGACCTTTTAAATTAAAATGAAGAGAGCAATTAATAAATATAGAGATGGCAGTAGAGTTGTTGAAAGATGTGACTGTGAATACTGTTTGAAACATAGCATGTCTTCATGTATCAGGATGATGAGAATAGAGCAGTCAGATGGGTCAAAGGGAGTTCTCATGAAACGTCACGTCGGAAGAGGAGATTATCAGGGTATATCTACTGTGCACCTCCTCCCAGCATCTAAATACACACAATTACTGCCACCGGTACATTTTTTGCGGGTGTTTGATCATAGTTAAATTTAAAATAAAATATTTTTATAAAAAAAAATACTTGAAATTATTTGTAGTTTCTTGTAAATAATTTTAAGTAAGAATTTTATAATTTTAGGTCAAAAGTGTTTTTCGGAGTTAAACATTTCACGCTCAAATTTCAAATTTGAATCACTAAAAAATAACAAGAGAGGATTACTTAAGTAGAAAGCAATCTCCACTTCCAATTTGAATCACCAAAAAAGAAAAAAAGATGAAAGCTCATAATTTTTTATTTTTTTTGAAAAAGTCACTAGATCAGAAGAGCTACGTGGATAAAAAATATCTTTAATTAAATGAATTCTTTTGATATTACAAACGCATATTATATATAGGTAAAAATAACTTTCCTCCACTTTTAAAATACCAATCCTTGAATCTTCTACATAGAAGAAAACAACAATAAATTTTGAATTCCTTGATGAATGAAATCATTGCGTCCGGTACTGGTTCCAGGTTTAGGAATTTCAAATTTGATGAGTTTAATTTTTTAAGATTCTTAATATCAATTTTTTATATTGGAAATATGTATTCATGATTAATATCGTATAATTTTTACACAACTATATATTCTTATTCACTTGTTGCTTTCATATAAATTCTAATTCACTTGTTACTTTCAAATATATACTCTTCATTCTTGTCTTTTTCATTCATTTTATCGTACTTAGGTTTTAATTATTCACAAGAAACAATGAAATCTGGTAAACAGACAGAAAATACAAGACAATGGAACTACAGTAGTTGCATCATATGCATTGACCTGTCACAGCTCACAATACCACATTTTTTGTACTACTTTTTCTTGGCTGTTTGTCTTTTATTTTTTTCGGAAAGCGATTGCTTTTAGTTTACATCAATTTCGTACTGCAATACAGTTTCGACCGACCCTTTGGATCCTATAGCGTCCGGGTAAATCTAGGTTTAAGTATCACATGTAATGTTAAGGTATTCATCCACATAACATAGTTTAAAACTCGTGTGATTAATATTTTATCATAATTAATAAAATGTACCTATAAACTTCAGAAATTTCATCAAAGTTTTGATATAGTTTACATAGTGTAAATAGTTAATTACCATTTTTTCCTACTCTTTTTTATGTTACAGAAATTCCTTAAAAAATATGACAATTCGAATACATTAATTTAGTAATTCGGATACAAATTTCGGATATAAAAATTAGGATTTTTAAGTATCAGTATGTAACATTTAAAGCATGATGCATTAAACGTAGAGATAATTTAAGAATCAAAATTAATGTATCCGAATTACGAATTAATATATCCGAATGAAAAAGAAGGGACTTTTTAAATTTTTGGAAATGAATGGAAATAATGAAAAATATAATAAATAAAGAAGTGTAATTTGGTAATTAAAACTAAGATTAATACACCTTGTACAAATTAAGGAGTCATTTGGTTAGTGGATGTATAGTTCGATTAATGATCATTTTTGAGATTAGTTTTTCACCTTAATAATAGAAAATGAGATTGATAAAATTTATCAAAAACTGATTCTATTGTCAAATGATTGAACATTTAAAAGTTCTAGCACCTAAATCAAACTCAAACCTAAACTAGTGAACTTTCAATTTCAAATTTCTTTTTGAATAACTTTTTATTGTTATTGATCCATTTAAATTATTACTAAACTAAAATTGCTTTTTTTAATTTCGATTTTTGCTTATTCAGCTATTCGCAAAACAAAAGAAGTAAGTGATTATTCATCTGTATCCGAGAATCAAAATAAATTACAGAATTATTTTATCTCATATTTAATAATATAATATTTTACTCTAGGATAAATAATGATGAGATTGTTTATATATTTTTAGTGTGATATTATATCCTTATACCACAGACAATGTGAGAAACAATATTGATGCTATTATTTCCTAAATAACAAAATAAAATAATATATTTACCCTTTTTCAAAGCTTCTCTTCCAAAGTATTTTAAGAAAAATAAGGTTAAACTCGTTTGGTAGTGAATAAGGTTTACCAACATTATAATGACAAGATTGTAATTCGAGATTAAATAATAATGAGAGTATTTCGTGAATATACTTTTAATGATAGAAATTTGGCTTTTCGTACTAAAAATGGAATATGAAAATATATAAAAATTTCGTTTGGGCTTGACAACAAAATTTATTTTTACACTTGAACTTTATGACCATTTTTTTACCCCTTCCCCTCCCCCCCCCCCCCCCTCTTCCTCCTTCTTAATGAAATTAATGTCTCGCCCCCTCCCTTCTTTTTCTTAATAAAATTAATATCACGCCCCAAGAGGGTACTCTGGGCGTGACCGACACTCAGAAACTATTGCTAGCCCCCAAGTGAACCACTTGGTCACATCACATTCATTCAATCAATATTTAACATATCAGCTGAAGACTAAAGATAGAAAAAGGAGGGTAGTCTCAATTTTATATAATCATATCAATTCAATAAGGGTAGTACGAAAGGAACTAGCTCAAAACAATATATAATCAAACAAATCAACTTTAGTCTATGAAACCTCTATCAATTGTCCAATGGTGTCAATAGTAGGTCCATGGCTACCTAAAATCAAAATGAAAGCAAGTCTAAAGTCTAGCTCTAAAAGGTAGATGAAATAAATAATGTGCATCCTCCGATATCAGGGAGGACTCACCAATCAGCTGAAAAGTGGGGAAGATCCTCAACGAAGCACTTGTTGATGATCTCTACTACTTGTCTCTACATCATAAAATGATGTAGTCCAAATGGACGTCAGTACGTGGAATGTACGAGTATGTAAAATGACTGAATGAAACATGCATCAAGGTAGAATACTATCAACTCAGATAACTCAAATCAAGAGATAAAGACATCAAATGTCTATCTAATGAAAGAATAAAGAGTAGATAGTGACTCATCAATCCAATCCAATCCGAATCCAATTCTATCAGAGTATTATCAGTATAGAACCTATCTAGAGTTTCTCTTATTCGACAACAATCACTTATGAGCTACTGATCGTACAACAATCCGGTTGATGTTGTCACAATCGTTCAATACCTTGCTAGGGTAAGAAAAAATCCATGATGGATTCGGTCAATCGAGTCCTCTATTGTTTAAGGGACCTAGCTATCAAGAGGAAATATCCGACTTAACAGTTTTAATCCTCTCCTACATTTGGCGACGTAGTTAATGAGTTCGAATTGGACTTACTTTTGCTTAATTTGGTGCTCAATACTCCTTCCAAGACTCAATACCCATAAGCAATCAAACTCAATCAATAAGTCTCATAAACACTCATACCAATCCATCAATTCTGTCACAATCGAGCTTTTCGGCCTATCAACCATCTAATCAATTCTTAATCACATCTTTCAATAATTCGACCAATCAATCCCATCGACCTTTCAAGAGTGAATTAGATAATCATATAGGAGGTCTTTCAATTTAGACCAATATTTTAGAGTTTCAATTATGAATACTCATAGGACTATCAAGTTCTATCAACCTATCATTATGCTCACATCACAATCACAGTCACAATCATACTATCAAGGCTCTAGACTTAATCTCTAGATTTGTTTCATGTAATATTTTATGAAATAACATATAGGGTTTCTGAAATAACTCATGAAGAGTATTTAATCAGTAAAATCAAGTTTATGATGATCATCAACGTATGAAATACATAGAATGTATATAATTTACAAGAAAAACATTCATAGAAACACATGCATAGAGGTCAACACTTTCACAATCTCTCTATTACCGTCAATAGGGGCACATGGAAGAACATTTTCATGTTTTAGTTTACTCTTACATACCTGGGATGAGATGGACAATCAATTAGCAATATTTTCTGCTTTGATCGCTTGCATCCCTAGCTCTTTTCTCTTTTTCTTAGTCCTAGTTTCTTAGTGAGAACGTAATAGGGACTTAGGAATGGGTTTAGGAACCCTTTTTAGGCAAAAAACAACCTATATTGATCGTGGATTATGTTTAGGAAGGGTGTAGAAAAGTCTGGAATACCCCTCTAAAAATTAAAAAATTTGAACTTCGATGAAACAGGTAGGTGAACCAGATCCACGACACAGACTTGTTCCATCCATGTTCATTTTTTTAAAAAAATTTTTGATCAATTTTATAATCCCGTGGAAAATAATGGGACCAAACTTAAGTATAAGTCCGCGACGCAGACATGTCGTGTACTTTTTTGAAATTGCTTTTTTTCCTCGAAAAATTATTTTTTGATCTGGTTGCTCTAAAATCAACCAAAATCATTTTCCCACATAATTTTTCATGTTGGTCGCATTTACGAGATCAGATTTGTCAAAAGAATTTGAAAAGATGCGTTATGCAAACATCTCTCTTCTAGGGATATTTTGGTAATTTTATCGAGTGTAACACTTAATATGCCCTTGGAAGTAAACAAACAATCTTATTATTGATGATGTTATGCACGCACACCATATCAACATCACGTTAGTATCATATCAGCACCACATTAGAATTCTACTGATTTTAATTTTATTTTTTTCTTTTTGTTCAAAAGTTTTCTTTTATTAATCATAACTAGTATACATACCCACACATTGTGTGAATATTTAAAAATATAATAAATTTTCATTTAAAAATAACAAATATGAATTATTATTGAGTAACAAAAATATATGTATATTATACACAATTTTAATTTTGTATAAACACTTGATGATGATAAAATTTCACCCTAATTTATGTGCAGTAACGATGTGTTCTTTAAAATCCCCATACTTTATTCTAACTCCTACTTCTCCTAGTTTAACGAAGATTAGTAATATATATGGCCTGTGCTAAATTGTTGTGTAAATTAATTAAGTTTTAAATTCATAAATCAATTCAAAATCTATAATAACTCTATTATTAGCTAAAATCCAAATATTTGCAAAGTATGTTGCAGCCTTTTCACCACACTTTTTTATAGCTCAGTCCTGCAAAATAAGACGATTTTTAGTTACTCAAAATATAATTTCATAAAATAAGAATGCACCAAAAAATGAATTTCAATGATCAATTAAAAAAACACCATAATAAAGAAAATAATATTTTTGACCCCTTATTGAAAATATTCACATTAAAATGAAATATTATGTATAAAAAAAACTGTGTAACAAAGAAAATAAGAACTTTTACCTTTATAAAATTCAAAGAAAATTTTGTTTTATTAATCTTCTCAATATGTTTAGTTGCTAAAAAAAACAATAACTACACCACACGTTGAGTTTGATTAAGTGAATTCTCACTAATTTAAAGCCTAACTTAATTAATCAACTTGAAATTCATTTATTTAATTCTATCTTCAAATGTAATCTTCAGTGTAGTAAGATAAATCATATATATCTGTGCAATAGTTCAATGTAGGATCACCTCCAGTACAGTTTGCTCCAGTATTATTATTAATGGAGTATTGGATGATTGCCACTTAAAACTAAATTAAAAGGCAGAGATTTGCTTTATATTTTTTCATAATTCAGTTAACATTAAATAAACATTTATTTAAATATAATAGTCGAAAAATATTTGAAACTAATCGTAAATATTCATGAATCTCACTCTTATTTGGTATTTATTACAAAATCCAATTATTGAAATGTTTAATAGCATTACAATCAAAATATTATATTATAGTATTATATGGATAATAATGATTTTTTAATATAAATATAAGCTAATAAAAGATCTAAAATTATAAATTTAATTGGTTAGAGAATATTAAAGACTTATCATATAATTATATGTTTGATTAAAACTAACAAATGTTTATAAATTAAAATAATAAAATAATGTTAGTACAAATAATTTTTTTTGTGTAAGTCGAAGTCAAACAAATTACGATTATCAACTTACCATACTGTACTTTATCATAATTTAATTATGATTAGTTAATTTATTATGATAATAATATAAAAATGGAAATATAAATTATCAATCTAAAAAAATCACTATTATACTACGCACATTGCTGTGAAACCCATTCTATTTTCATAAAACGATAATATGGCTTTTTGTTTATTCTTTTTAGTGTAATAAATTATTTTTGTTTGGGAAAAGGGCTAAAAATATCCTTGGACTATTTGAAAAGGTTCAAATATACCCCTCATCCACCTATTGGGTTAAAAATACCCCTCAGTCTACCTTTTTGGTCCATTTCTACCCTTAAATTAACAACCTTTTATTTTTTAATTATTATTTATTATGTGGCATTTTTTGATTGGATAAAATAAAATTTCAGCCCATTAAAATTTTTCCTACCCGCTCCGACCCATATTCAATACCCATGACCCAAATCCAATTAAAAAACCCATTGCAAGTAAAGATTCTTGATCACCTCTCTTCCTCCTTTAACCCTAATGCTTCACTTCTTTTTCTCTCTTTTCTTATTTAATAATTTCAAACCAAATGGTTAGATTTTTAGTGCAATACTATATTTAAGTTGATGGATTCAAGTTAGAGTATTGATTTTGAAAGACTACTATACCAAAATTGTATCTAAACTATAACAAAACAGAACCAAAACTGTATCTAAAGTTCTACCAAAAACTAAATCAAAATTGTAAAAAAACAATAGTGACAAAAGATGCAACAGATGCAACAGAAGTGCACCATAATGAGATAAAACTAGACAAAACTTTGATAATAAACTGCTCTAAATTTGGTCTAAATACGAAAATAAAATTGATCCAAATTCATTTCATTATCAAGGAAAATACATTACAATGGAACTTGCGAATTGTATCAAGTCCTAAAATGTAAGAACATTAACCAAA
>JBCEWC010022349.1:0-10064 GCA_038996855.1 Solanum aculeatissimum | reverse complement strand
AGTTGATGAATAGGGTATTTCGTCCATACTTAGATTCTTTTGTGATAGTATTCATTGATGACATCTTGGTGTATTCCAAGACTGAGGCTAATCATGTTCGTCATTTGAGGATAGTGCTACAGAGGTTGAGAGAGGAAAAATTATATGCAAAATTCTCCAAGTGTGAGTTCTGGCTTGATTCAGTGGTAGTCTTAGGGCATGTGGTGTCCAGTGAGGGGATTAAAGTAGATCCAGCTAAGGTGGAGGCAGTTAGAGATTGGACACGACCTACTTCAGCTACTGAGATTCACATTTTTGTAGAGTTAGCTGGGTGTTATCGGCAGTTTATTCAAGGTTTTTCTTCCATTGCAGCCAATTGACCAGGTTAACTTAGAAGAATATAACATTTCATTGGTCCGATGAGTGTGAGGCAAACTTCCAAAAGCTCAAGACTTTGTTGACTTCAACTCCTATTTTGATACTACCTGAGGCAGGTGTGGACTTTACTGTGTATTGTGATGCTTCAGGGGTTGGCTTAGGTGGTGTGTTGATGCAAAATGGGAAAGTGATTGCCTATGCTTCTAGACAATTGAAGGTTCATGAGAAAAACTATTCTATCCATGACTTAGAGCTAGCGGTTGTGGTTTTTGTGCTTAAATTGTGGCATCACTACTTGTATGGTGTACATTGTAAGGTCTTCACTGATCATAAGAGTCTTCAGTATATATTTAGTTAGAAGAATTTGGACTTGAGGCAACGTAGGTGGATTGAGTTGCTAAAAAACTATGACTTGACCATTTTATATCATCTGGGGAAGGCTAACGTGGTGACCAATGCCTTGAGTAGAAAGACTTATAGCATGGGGATTCTAGCTGCCATTCGAGTTGATGAGTGACCTTTGGCTAGGGATTTTCAGCGTCTAGCTAATTGCCTAGTCAGTTACAACTTTCAGATGAGGGTGGTGTACTTGCTTTTATTAAGGCTCATTCTTCCTTGATGGACCAGATTCGAGAGCACCCGTTTGAGGATGAGAAGTTGTGCCTCATCAGGGACAAAGTGACCAGAGGAGAGGCTAAGGAAGCGGTTCTTGATCCTGATGGTGTTTTGAGTATTGGAGGTCGAATTTGTATGCCTAAGGTAGGTGACTTGATTAGATTGATTCTTGAGGAGGCTCATTGTATTCGTTATTCTATTCATCCAGGAGCAGCGAAGATGTATCATGACCTGAGTCAGCATTACTGGTGGTGTGGCATGAAGAAGGACATCTAGGATTTTGTGTCCAGGTTTTTGACTTGCCTGCAGGTTAAGTGTGAGCACCAACGTCCTAGAGATGAGTTTCAGAGGATGCCAATTCCTACATGAAAGTGAGAACATATCACCATGGATTTTGTGGTGAGTTTGCCCACTATTGTAGGTGGTTATGACTTTATTTGGGTAGTTATGGATCGATTGACTAAGTCTGCCCATTTTATTCCTGTCAAGGTTAAGTATACAATAGAGAAATTGGCTGAGCTTTATACCACTCAGATAGTCAAATTGCATGGTGTGCCCGTTTCCATTATTTCTGACCGGGGTTCACTTTTCACTTCACATTTTTGGAGGGCCTTGTAGCATAGTCTAGGTACTCAGTTGGATATGAGTTCATCCTTTCACCCTCAGACAGACGAACAGTCTAAGCAGATAATTCACGTGTTGGAGGACATATTTCGAGTGTGTGTGATTGATTTTGGTGCCTGTTGGGACCAACACTTGTCCTTAACAGAGTTCACCTATAATAATAATTATCACACCAGTATTCAGATGGCTCCATTTGAGGCCTTGTATGGTTGATGGTGTAGATCTCTGATTGATTGGTTTGGTTCCGTTGAAATGGACTCATTAGATGTAGACTTTCTTAGAGATGCTATGAAGCAGGTTCGTACGATTCAAAATAGGTTGTTGATCGCTCAGAGTCATCAAAAGAGTTATGCAGATAGGAGGGTTCGAGCCTTAGATTTTACGGAGCGTGATCATGTTTTGCTCAGAGTGTCACCCATGAAGGGTGTTATGTGGTTCGGTAAGAAGGGCAAGCTTAGCCCTCAATTTATTGGCCCATTTGAGATTTTGGAGCAAGTTGAAGAGGTGGCCTATAGATTGGCCTTGCCACCTAGCTTATCATCTGTACATTCTATGTTTCATGTCTCCATGCTTTGGAAGTATGTGCCCGATGAGTCTCATATACTTTCATTTGATTCGGTAGTGTTGGGTACAAACTTGTCATTTGAGGAGGAGCCTATAGCTATTTTGGATAGACAAGTTTGAAAGCTTAGAAACAAAGAGATCACTTTCGTGGAGATGCAATGGAAGAACCGTCTAGTTAGAGAGGTAACTTGGGAGACAGAGCTCGACATGCGTGCTAAATATCTTCATCTTTTCGAAGCTTAAGGTACTTTCCTTTACTTATGTTCGAGGATGAACATGATTTTTAGTGGTGGATAATGTAATGACTAGTTAGGTCATTCTTAGAATTAGTTCTCTTATTTTCCTAAAATATCCCTCTCGTAAATTTTAAATGGGTATGTGGGACTATTCGATAACTATGACTATTTAATTTATAGGTAAGTTTAAATAATTAATATAAGTGGTGGACTAAATATTAATTTGTTTAAGAGCCTATACCACTTGACCCATGTATAAAATTAGGTTAGTGGGATTTAATAGTTTCAGAAGAAAAATAAAAGAAAAGAAAAAGAGAAACTTCGAACGACATTCGTGCAGTTTCAGATTACCACTTGAAGATAGGTGCACTTTCAATGTTTTATTCTTGTAAGATTTAGGTGAATTTAAGTTAGGATTATTACATGTAAAATTGGTTATTGGTGCCTTAGAATTGATTATCAATCATTAGGTCGTGATAAAGGTGTATGTTTGTGGATAGGTTAGTGGCAGTTATTCTCTCGTGTAACTTATGGTACAGATTACTTCACTTAGTATCATTATTATATATATGTTGTTACAATTCTCATGTAAATTGGTATTATATGAATATTGTTGACGAACTACTAGTTTAGTAATTTTTTTATCAGCTTGTTTTTGCGACGTGTAGTAGCAACTGTCATTGGCAATTTAAAATCTCATTGAGACTTAACCCTAGGTTTGAAATTTTGGAATTTAATTATAGATTTAGTTGAGTTTTAGATCTAACCTAGACATATAGTATTTTAGGTGTTATTAATTTTGAAATCTTATGGTGATAATTTATTTGACTAGATTGTGGTGCTACAGATTCTATTCGAAAGGGAAAGGCTCGAGTGTTTGATTGATCGTGATTCGACTAAGGCAAGGGAATTTTCAAAACTTTGTAATTATCGTAGAATTCTCAAATTATCCTTTCTTCTACATATGATTCATGAAATATTTTTTAATATTATAAACTTGGGGTGATTAAATGTAAATGTGAGTTGGTGTGGTGTTGTGACACTTGAATTAAAAATGTGTTAAGTGATGAAAATTCTATAGGAGAAATATATTTTGTGGTTGGTGATTATGAGTTGATTTATTCATGGACTTCATTGCATGTGCATTCATTTTGTGTCACACATACTTGTATTGGTTCTGGATATTGATATGCATGAGATAGTAGAAAATTAGGGCCGAGGTCTTTACCGGTCGAGATGTGATGTCGAGGTCATTACTGGCGATATTGTAATACTGAGATCTTTGCTAGTGATGCTGTGATGCCGAGGTCATTGCCAACGATATTGTGATAATGGGATATTTGATAGTGATATTGTGATGCCGAGGTCATTGCCGACGATTATTGCATAAGCATTGCATCTCATCCTTGCATATTCTTGTGTGGCATGATGTGATTTATTGTGTTATCACCCGTGAGTTGTGGTTTGTGATTTTTAATTGTGGTATTGTGAAAATTATCTTTATTATGTTTTATGTGTTGCTAGGCTGGACTGATTTTTCTGTGTAGGTTGTAGTTGTGGGGGTCGATTGGGGTGAAAGAAGTTTGTGTATTCTATTAGAATTGCTTTATTTTGTTAGTTGACTTGTTGGGTACCGCGTTATTTTTTTGGTACTCACCCCTTGCTTCTACACCTGTGTAGGTTCTGAGCCCGGACATTGAGTAGTACTTTTCTTTGATCATCTGAGGCTTCCCACGAGATTTAGATAGGTAGCTGTTGTCATCTAGCTGACTCTCTTGTTCTTGTTCTTTTATTCTTTGTTCTATTCGAGAAGAAAGACAGTTCAGACTTGTACTTCTTTTGATTCTGTATTGCTAGTGGCTTGTACACGTGACAACCAATCCTTGGGTGGTATTTGAGTTTGTGACAATTTTCAGTTTTAGTTATCTATCTTATTTAGTTACTTCCGCACGTTATTTCGATTTTTCGTCGAGTAAGGCTGACTTGTTCTGGTGGAATTGAGCAAGTGCCATCACACCCATTTTTGGGTCGTGACAAATTAATATGGTCATTATTAGTTGCCTTTATTTAGTTTAAGATTTGTTTTATTTTTATTTTAATTTCAAAATTTTAATTTACACATTTCTTTTTATATTTTGTTAGTTTTGAAAAAGTAAATGTTGCTATGACTTGAAAATCTTATTCTATTGTCATTATTAGTAATAACCTAATTCTATATTGTTATTTATTAAAATTACTCTTAAATAAAGGGACATGTAAAGTTAGAGTTTCAGCAGACGAGAACTCTTATATGTCTTAAAAGGAAAGGACTAATTGGAGAAATTGTCTTATTCACTAGGCTTTTGCCATAGATTCTCAAATATTTTTGGTAAATTATTATACATATATTTGATCATAGTTTTTGAAAAAATATTTTGATTTTTCGAAGAAATATGATCTATATCCATAAGGTCTAAAACTATTAAAAATATTCGTATGTTTGTATTATCATTATAAATAATGAACATGTTCCTTAAAAATCATGACAGTAAACATAAATAATATGAATTGAAAAATGTGCAAGAAAACAAAAGCAAAATTATATTGATTTGTATAGGAAAAACTACTATTTCTACTTATAACTAGAAGTGACTTTGGAGAGAAAGCTCATATAAAAACTTTATAAGATATGTATATGATTGCAAAAATTTTGTGCAATGAATTAATTAGGATTGTAATTCACTCCAAAGCTATAAGGTCTGTTTGGGAAGCCACTCTGAAAATTTAATTTGATGTAATTGATTATAAATGTACAATTTGACAAGTTTGGCTAGCCAGGTAATTGTCTACAAGTAATAGATTATAATTAGCAGAAGGTAATTATAGTCTCCAATTCGTAGGATGGAGTGACGAATTGCTGGTAATTACATGTTATAATTACAAGATGATTATTTTTTTAATTTCTTCCTTTTAATTCTATTTTTAGTTATGTATTATTTCTAATATTTTAAAATTATTTTTATTATTTTAATTTTCTTAAAAAAGTATTTTTATTTTATATAAGTTATATTCATTTCTTTCTTATTTCTTATCATTTACTTCTTGTGTTCCATACCATTGTTCTTAATATATATTTTTTAATTTTTTAATTTTATTCTTCATTTAGCATAATTTTGTTAGTATTCTAATTTTTAAATCAAAGTAGAAATATGTCACGTCCCAACTATAAGGGGACAGATATCAAGGATTTACACAAGCACCTGCTAACTATAAGTACTAAACTCATGTCAAAGCTGTGGATTGATAAGTAGCAGAACATAAACCAAGACACATCCTAAAACATAAATAACAAAAGGGCCTATTGGGATACTTATAACTAAAACACAACTAAGTCTAAGAAGCCTCTAAAGAGTGCACATGAAATTCTAATAATTGGTCGAGATAGGGCCCCAACATACCCATTGCAACACATACACATACATATCAAAATATAGGCTTCTAAATATCTGATAGCTCCAGATAGAGGTGGAGCTTACCAACTGCTAAAGTGGAAGTCTCTGGTCTACTAGAAAAGCAAGCTGCTCTGAGTACCTAAGCCTACATTAGTAGAAATGCAATGCCACAAAAAAGGAGCTTCGGTACATATAAAATATGTACGGGTATGTAAAGAAGGCGGAATAACAAATAGACATGAAAGAGTGCTTAAATGAATCAAATATCAAGATAGGAAAATCTGAGCATATGTATACAAGAAACATAATCCAAACTAAGACCATGACCAATCTGAAGGGTCCTCACCTAATATTATCTTTCTTATTCATTTATACATATATCAAATTCCTATAAGTTGCCTAGGTGATATCATTACTTCTTTATATAGCTTTGTAGGTTCTGTAACAATAACTGTCAGGCAGTTACATGATGACCAACTGTCTGTGATCTGTGATCCCTGTATGACATTTATAGCCCACTATCATAACCATTATGAAATCTCATAGTCTAGGTAACAAGGTTTGCCAAGGTACGCCCCCCAAGGCTCTTATATGGTCTGCCCGCGCCTGTATGAGTCAGGTGAATCAACAATGGAAAGTTTATATCGACTCTATCTGAATTCTGTACATAGAATAACATTGCACATAGTGGCTTTAAAATACCCACCCTGCGTTGTAGAGTAGTATGTAATCTCAAGTTGAATATAAGGCTTGTAATAAGTAACTCATGAATCTTATAACTCATGCTGCACTTGTTAATTCATTTCTTTAACTTAAGAATCATATATCTATTTGAACTATACATATATGAATAATATGTGGACACTTGCTTCTTTTAACTTTGTGTTACACATGCACTTGGTAACTTTTAGGAGTTTCAACTGAAGACACATCTGGTGATGTGGAACATGACTTTAATTTTCTGACTAGAAAAATAGTGCTACAACTCTATAAATTTAGACATCCAACATAGGAAGATTTACAATATATGAATACTAATCATGTAATGTCGAGGAAAAGAGAATGAGGGATTCCAAGAGAGCCCATTTTGATGGTAGGTTCTCCAACTCAAGAAGTGGTGGTAGGAATGACCGCTTTCAATAGGGACAAGGTTCAAATTCAAGGGTTTCTAATTATAAAATGCTTACCTTAAGTCACAAGGTGAAGGTGGGACAGTACATCCCAAGTGTAATGGGTGTGGGAAGAATCACCAGGGTAGATGCTTGAGGGATTCAGGTGCTTGTTATGGGTGTGACAATATAGGCCACAAGCTTATCGATTATCCTAGTGCTTCAAAGAAAGGTCACGGAGTTCATCCTCATGGACAAATGATTCCTGGTGACCAAGGACAACCAAGTGTCCAAGAAGCTAATGCTCCTTGCAATAACAGGTTCTGTGCTTTGCATGTTAGGCAGGAGGTAGAGGAGACTTTAGATATAGTGACTGGTATGCTAAAAGTCTTTGATTTTGAGATATATGCTTTGCTTGATTCGGGCGCAGATTTGTCATTTGTCACTCCTTTATTTGATATTAAGTTTGTTTGAGTCCTGAAATCTTAACGGATCCATTCTCAGTTTATTCACCCGTGGGCGAGTCTATTGTAGCTTGTAGAGTCTATCGAGGTTATCCTATTTTAGTTTTGCATAAAGTCCTTCTTTGTGATCTTGTTGAACTTGAAATGGTTATTTTTGATATTATTCTTGGAATTGATTGATTACATACTTCTTATGCCTCCATAGATTGTAGGACCTAAATGGTCAAATTTCAATTGTCAAATAAGCCTATTCTTGAGTGGGTGGGTAGTGACTCTGCTTTTAAGGATCGATTTGTCTCTTATCTCAAAGCACAAAAAATGATTTCTAAGGGATGCATACATTTTCCCCAACCTAGAACTAGGGCCTAGCCGTGACACGATGAATGTGACACCCGAAGGCATCCCATCCAAGTCTCGTGGTCATATCGTAAGCATTCATAAGATAAAATAAGCATACATAAGGGAATAAGAAAGTGGAAAGTATAAAAGTAAGAATGTCATAGTTTCTGTTAGGGGAATATACATCAAACCATAGTGTCCAAAACATGCCTCTACATCATCAGATCTTGACGAGGTCTAGAGCATAGCATACTAGCTCACCCTCAAGATGTACATAAAAGAAAATAGTAAAGTCTAAATGGAAAAACATCATAAAGGGATTTGTTTTTGGAGCATGGGAACTCACCAACAAATCATCAAGTTTGGAATCCAAATCTAGCCATGAAATGGAATAATCACCTCGTCGTCCATCCCTATGATTAGATCATGTAGACAATGAAGTATGCATTAGTATATGGAATGCACTAAGTATATCGGTATGACAATCAAAGGACATCAAAATAATATTGATATGCATAATCATAAGAAATAGGATAAGAACACAATATGCATGAGCAATGTAAGTTTAAAATCATGAGAAGAAGCATCACAAAAATTCTTTCATAACCTTAACATACATATGTAGGAATAAAACCATAATCAACATATAAGACCATGCAAACTATCACATGAAATCTTGATGGTCCCTCTACATCAAGCAAAGAGGACTCTATTTGCCAAGGTAGAATCGATCCTCACCCTATAGGCTCTATCCTAGCATGGTGAGAACCCATCATTTGATCCCACCCTTTATGTTCTATCCTAGCACGATGGGTGTCCATTAAAACCTATATGAATCCATTAACACACCTTTAAGGCATAAAATATGAACATCATTCCTATGGTGGCACATAGTTATGAGACTATGAAATCTACCAAAGCCCTATCGGTACTAAGTCATATCCCACGGAATACATAAATAATACATATACATATATTTCAACATACTTCATACTTCATTAAAGTCATATTTTTATAATTCATAAAATAGTCATAATCATTCATGAAAACATCTCAAATCATAAGAATAGTCCATCTAATTTTCTTTTCATCATAGTGTGTGTAGACATTATCACATTAACATCATTATCATGAAACATTAGGGTCTTCATCACCCGCTTTATCATAGCGTCATCATTGTCATAAAACATGCTTTTTGTAACAACTCAAAATTTTTTGAAAACTCCTTATGGTTGGCCTTATATGATGTACTACTGGTCATAGTTGAGTTTTGGTAGCCACGGGTTGAGTTTAAGTGGCCGAACACAAAATGGGCTAGTTGGTGGCCTAGAGGGACAGTTTAAGCAGTGTACTTTAAACGACCACAACAATTGATGTGGATTGTACCGTGTGGTATACTATATATCGAATTGAATATATTTGCGTTAGCTTCGTAACGCAACTGGTTTCACTTGATTCAGAGTTTGGACGAGGAAGTTATGGCCCAAACAGTGGGACTGCCTGAAATTCGGAAGATGTTGGAGATAAGCTCTGAAAAGTGGCTAAGGGAAGGGACACGATCCGTGAAATGTGTCACGGTCCATGAGGGGTGTCATATGGAGGTCCAGGAACCACCCCATGAGACAAATCCTAAGCCACAGACCCCTAAACAGTCCGTTTGACCATGGACGGTCCGTGGGACTGTCCTGTCAAGTGGGACAGTGGATAGGAAAGGCTTTGTCTAGCCTAAATGGCTAAGGTAGGGGTCATGGGACCATAACACGGTCCTGTGAACCCCAAACTGTCCGTGTGAAGGCTCGTCAAGTTCTCTAGAAAGTCCTCCGAGAGTTCGCGTTGGAAAATTGGCTAAGTATGGTTTGATGGGAGGTGGTACGGACCGTGTTACACTCTCACAGCACTGTATCAGCCGTGAGACACTGTTTCTAGTTAAAAGTGCCATTTTATTAATGGTAATTTCGTGATTTAACATCCCCTTAAGCCTCTTTTAGGTATTCTAAGGTTTTCTAAACCCCTAAATCATTCCCCAAACCCTCATCTATCCATTAAAACTCTCCTACACCCTCTTTAGAAAATTCTAAAACTCTCTTAGCCTCCATTGAAGAAAGCTTGAAGCATTTGGGGAAGACAACTTTGACTAAGTTTGACCTTGCAATTAGTTAGTGAAATTAAGGTATATGGGACTCGATTCAAGGATCCTCTTTCATCCTTGAAGACCCTATAAACCCTAGCTCATTAAATTTGATTTTATGTTTTCAATTAAGTTATGGGTTCTTCCGATATTGTTGTAGATTAGTGTTGGGACTTGAGTGCTGTAGTTATTAGGTG
>JBCEWC010022348.1:0-10065 GCA_038996855.1 Solanum aculeatissimum | reverse complement strand
TCAACAACATTAACAATCTTGCTTCTTCTTTCAAATTAATTAAGCATTCATGGCTTCACCAACTGGCTCCGTCAAGAGTAATTTAACTGAGAAAAGTTCCTCCAATGAAAAAAAGAATGTGAGTTTTCCTAATTTGATTATCTATCGATACAACGTATATAGGATCTACCTATCTAGAAGGTTATTTCTTTTTTACTGATGATATGACTGTTGTTTTCCTTTCCTTACCAAATTCTGACCATGCTGAGCCACTATCCTCTAGTAAGGAAGAAAATACATATATTGTTAAAAATTATTGCTCCTTTTATTTATCGAGTTCAAAATACATGTTTATAACTGAGCTTTCAAAATAAAAATACAGGATTTCCTGCAATAAATTTGGTCGTTGATCTGTCTATGTATAGACCTATCGATGATCAAGCACCAAAGGGTGAGCAAGAGAAGGATTTGGAGGATAAAGGAAAAAGAAGGCAACACAAGGAGGAGTGGCAGTTGTTGCAAAATCACAAGAGGAAGTACAAGAGAACACCCAGGTCATGGCTAAGCGATTGCGTGCTGTGTTTGGTGATCGATCACGTCCATATAAACCACGTAAGCGGTTGTGTGATGTGTTTGGTGATGTGCCTGATGAAGAATCAGGCGTACCATTTTCATCAAATGAATGCACTTCACATCCACCAAAGGACCAACCTTGAAGAGATTTGATGCACCGTACTGTGCTCACATCTTAATCTTTCTTCATTGAAGGAAGATGATGAAGCTTATTTATTAATTAAAATTTGGACAATTTTAATTTGTTGTTCTGTTGTTTTTTTTAATATGTTGAACTATCGAACAATTGTCGTACTTTTGAAATTTTTGTTACATTTTGTTTTATGAATATTTTTGCGATGTTATTTGACCTGTTAAAAATCCCATTTTTTTTTGTAAGAAAAATAAAGCCTCTCAAGCTCTGAATCATCGTCTGTAACTAGAACTTGACAAACATCATCATGACTAAATATGATGGTAAAAAACTTGTTGAGATGTACAAATACATTACAATGTGTTATATATGTTAGGGAAGTTGATAAAGATTATTAATTAAGAAAGCAAAGATTTAAGGCATGTGGAATAATTTTTTGTGTGAAAAGAGAGATTGCTTGTCTATTTATGGGATTTTGCAAAGAATACTCTTTTAACACACCTCATAGAATATATTTTGATCCTACATTTAAGTCAAGAACTTTTATTTTTATATCAATAAGGTGCACTTATATTCACCTATATAACATTTTCTACCTACTTTTATAATAAAATTTAGCCACTGGCTTCCCCCTTGCCTCTCTATTTGTAACTTCCATGCAAACATAACCATTGTGAAACTTTGTCATTAGCTTCAATGGTGAAAATAACTTCCAATGGAGCTTAATCCTGGCTTGTTTCATCTTTGAAAAAAATCTTCTTTCTCTTGTTTTCAAGCTTAAGAACTTGTATCTTCATCTTCTTGTTATCGCTTTTTGCATGTCCTAATCTTTGGTACTTCCGCGTCCCCCAAAATTTCTTTAGGTTATTCAACCACAAAAAATCAAGATTTTTCATCAATGATATTTGTTAACGACGATAGATCAAACAAGAACTTGATGAATGAATTTGAGTGAGTTCTCTAGGTGTGAGAATGGACACTTTATATAGAACAAGAATGACATGTTAAGGTTAGAGTACATTAGATAGAGACAATGATGAAGTTCATTTGATTTTGTTCTTAAGGTACAAACATTAACAAAATGATATGATATTTATAGTTTAAACACTATTAAAGTTAGTATTATACTTCACAACTATAATAGAAATGAAAAAGCGCCCGATGGTCTGGTGGTTGATGTACACCTTTTAGATGGTTTTCTGCATCTTATATTAATAAAGGATTGTCCTCACGCAAGTTATTTGTGGTAATAGACTCACTCTCATATTGGATCATCACATAAATGTTCTACTTTTGATGGATCTGACACACACCTGATGATATTTTTGAAGAGTTCGAGCAACAAAGCATATAGGTGTGATTTCTTGTTGGAAATTGAATATTCCATCAATTGACTTATGACTAGTCATAAATTTTTTGTATTTGACAACCCATTTACTGCCTGGAAGTTACAAAGTGAGAGGCGGGGGGAAGCCAGTGGCTAAATTTTCTTATAAAAGTAGGTAGAAATTGTTGTATAGGTGAAAATAAGTGCACCTTATTGATATAAAATAAAAGTTCTTCCACTTAAATGTAGGATCAATATATTCTATGGTATTTTATGAGGTTTGTTAAAGGAGTGTTCTTTGCAAAATCCCATAAATAGACAAAAAAATTTATTCCACGTGTCTTAAAGTTTTGCTTTCTTCATTAATAATCTTCATCAACTTTCCTAACATCTATAACACATCGTAATATATTCGTACATCTCAACAAGTTTTTCATCGCCATATTTAGTCATAATGATGTTTTTCAAGTTTTAATTATAGACGATGATTCAGAGTTTGAGAGACTTTATTTTTCTTACAAATAACTGAGATTTTTAACACTACAAATAACTAAACAACATTGTAAAATTATATTCATAAAACAGAATATAACAAAAACTTCAAAAGTACAACAATTGTTCGATAGTTCAACATATTTAAAAAACAACAGAACATCAAATTAAAATTGTCCAAATTTTAATTGATAAATAAGTTTCATCATCTTCCTCCAATGAAGGAAGGTTGAGATCGGAGCACTGTACGGTGCTCCAGCAGCAACTCTCTTCAAGGCTGGTCCTTTGGTGGATGTGAAGTGCATTCATTTGATGAAAATGATACACGTGATTTTTCATCAGGCACATCACCAAACACATAACACAACCGCTTACGTGGTTTATATGGACGTGATCCATCACCAAACACAGCATGCAACCGCTTAGCCATGACCTGGGTATTTTTTTGTACTTGTGTTTCCTTTTGTGATTTTGCAGCGACCGTCTCTCTTCCTTGTGTTGTCTCTGTTTTTTCTTTGTCCTCCAAAACCTTCTCTTTCGCACCCTTTGGTGGTTGATCATCGATAGGTCTATACATAGACAAATCAACGACCAACTGTATTGCAGGAAATTTTATATATTTATTTTGAAAGCTCAGTTATAAACAGGTATTTTGAATCCGATAAATAAAAGGAGTAATAATTTTAAACAATATATGTATTTTCTTCCTTACTAGAGGATAGTGGCTCAACATGGTCATAATTTGGTGAAGAAGTGTGTTCTTCATCAACGCCAGTCTTGTCCTTCATATATCCAAGGAAAGGAAAACAACAGTCATATCATCAGTACATAAGAAATGACCATCTAAATAGATAGATCCTATACATGTTGTATCGATAGATGATCAAATTAGGAAAACTTACATTCTTTTTTTCATTAGAGGAACTTTTTTCAATTAAAGTACTCTTGACGAAGCCAGTTGGTGAAGCCATGAATGCTTAATTAATTTGAAAGAAGAATGAAGATTGTTAATGTTGTAGATGAGTGGTGGGATGGAAAAAATAAGTTATGTAGGTGTCCTATTTATAGCTCTCACCATTAATTTTACATATACATTTAATAAAATTCACATTTTGTTACAACTGCTTTTCAATTAAAATTAATTCAGTATAATTAATTTATGAATTGAATTATCTGCCAACTGAAAACAGTGTTTGAAGATAAAAGGTATTCGGCTACTGACAAAAAAGTAGTTAAATACCTTTTATCTTCAAACACTGTTTTCAGTTGGCAGATAATTCAATTCATAAATTTATTATACTGAATTAATTTTAGTTGAAAAGCAGTTGTAATAAAATGTAGATTTTATTAAATATATATGTCAAATAAAATTAATGGTGAGAGCTATAAATAGGACTCTTGCATAACTTATTTTTCTCATCCTACCATTCATCAACAACATTAACAATCTTACTTCTTCTTTCAAATTAATTAAGCATCCATGGCTTCACCAATTGGCTCCGTCAAGAGTACTTTAACTAAGAAAAGTTCCTCCAATGAAAAAAAAAATGTAAGTTTTCCTAATTTGATTATCTACCGATACAACATATATAGGATCTATCTATCGAGAAGGTCATTTCTTCTGTACCGATGGTATGACTGTTGTTTTTCCTTTCCTTGGATATATGAAGGACAAGACTGGCGTTGATGAAGAACACATTTCTTCACTAAATTCTAACCATGATGAGCCACTATCCTCTAGTAAGGAAGAAAATGCATATATTGTTTAAAATTATTGCTCCTTTTATTTATCGGGTTCAAAATGCCTGTTTATAACTGAGTTTTCAAAATAAAATACAGGATTTCCTGGAATACATTTGGTCGTTTATCTGTCTATGTATATACCTATCGATGAGCAAGAGAAGATTTTGGAGGACAAAGGAAAAACAGATGCAACACAAGGAAGAGAGACGGTTGCAGCAAAATTACAAGAGAAAACACAAGTACAAGAGAACACCCAGGTCATGGCTAAGCGGTTGCGTGCTGTGTTTGGTGATGGATCACGTCCATATAAACCACGTAAGCGGTTATGTGATGTGCCTGATAAAGAATCACACGTATCATTTTCATCAAATGAATGCACTTCACATCCACCAAAGGACCAACCTTGAAGTGATTTGATGCTAGAGCACCATATTGTGCTCAAATCTCAATCTTTCTTCATTGGAGGAAGATGATGAAGTTATTTATCAATTTTAATTTGTTGTTCTGTTGTTTTTTTAATATGTTGAACAATTATCGTACTTTTGAAGTTTTTATTACATTCTGTTTTATGAATATTTTTGCGGTGTTCTTTAGTTATTTGCAGTGTTAAAAATCCCAGTTATTTGTAAGAAAAATAAAGTCTCTCACGCTCTAAATCATCTTCTGTAACTAGAACTTGACAAACATCGTCATGACTAAATATGGCGGTGAAAGACTTGTTGAGATGTACAAATAAATTACGATATGTTTTATATGTTAGGAAAATTAATGAAGAAAGCAAAGATTTAAGGCACGTGGAATATTTTTTTTGTCCTAAAAGAGGGATTGCTTGTCTATTTCTGAGATTTTGCTAAGAATACTCCTTTAACAAACCTCGTAAAATACCATAGAATGTATTGATCCTTACATTTAAGTCAAGAACTTCTATTTTATTTATATCAATAAGTTGCACTTATTTTCTACCTATTCTTATAAGAAAATTTAGCCATTGGATTTCCCCCTGCCTCTCTCTTTGTAACTTCCAGGCAGGAAATGGGCTGTCAAATACAAAAAATTTATGACTAGTCATAAGTCAATTGATGGAATATTCAATTTCCAACAAGAAAAAACATATATATACTTTGTTGCTTGAGCTTTTTAAAAATATCGCCAGGTGCGTGTCAAATCCACCAAAAGTAGAGCACTTATGTGAGGATTCAATATGAGTGAGAGTCGAAGCAACATAGTCTATATAAAGAGATTCAACCATTTTAGGCTTCAGGGCCACTAGCAAATAAGCCCGCGAAATACTTGAGCTGAAAGTTGATGAGCTTGAAAGAGCTCGCCATTGATGTTCCATACACTCTCCTTGCCGAAAGAAGTGAATGTGAATGTTGGAGTCTGCTTAGCGGAATATGGAAAATGTCATGCAAGAATAGCTTCATGGTAAAGATTAGCAGGGGAAAAAGAGTTTCCGGGGAATTCATACCTTGTGGTGCTCGACGAATTCAAAATCTAGCGGGTTGCCATCCTTCTTAGCTAGCTGGAGAAGGTGACTGCATAAAATAGACAAAACATTGTGTGGACGTCAGTAGGGCTAAGATAGGTAATGCCCGTGCTAAGAACATGGACACATCCAAGTCGAATTATGTTGGTCTCGACTTTAAACTTTTAGGTTAGTTGAGTGAGGGGGGAGAGAGAGACGATTACCACAAATAACATGCGTTAGGGCAGTCCTTAATTAATATAAGATGTAGAAAACCATCTGGAAGGTGTGCATCAGCCACCAGACCATCGGGCGCCTTTTCATTTCTGCAAGAGAAAACGCCCTTTGGACTTTAACCATCTTGAATCTTTTGAATAGGGCTGCAAGCTAGGACATTTAGCCGATGTATGGCCTGCTTTCGTTCTGCAAATATTGCAGTTTGCACGATCAGGGGTGGCTTGACAGTGTCAGAAAAAAGGCAAAGCGTCTTAGGCCACTAATGCGCTTGAACCGCCCCTGTGCACGACAAGCTACTCGTTCAGACTTTTTGAGAAGGGACCACAATCCCTTTTTCCAGCTGCCCGTCGACTCTTTCTCAAGATCTATGTTTTTCTTTTCTGATTCAACTTCCACGTATGCAACTTCTGCTTCATACGATCTACAGAAAACATGAAGTTTTAAAATATACTACATCAGTGAGAAGTACTCCTTCCGATTCTATTTGTTTGTCTTACTATTTCAAAAATATATCTCTTTTCTTTTCTTTGACAACTTTCTAATTGCAACTCCACGTTGCATGTTTAAACCGTAAGATTAAAGGGAATTTTGGTGGCATTTTGGTACATTCTATATATCTTTTAGTTAAAGACCAAAGATTCAAAAGTCAATAAACCATACCTGTGACGAAGAAACACCTTTGTTCCAGCATAGTCATATAAAATAAAATTCTTCAACTTAAATGTAGGATCAATATATTCTATGGTATTTTATAAGGTTTGTTAAAGGAGTGTTCTTTGCAAAATCTCATAAATAGACAAAAAAATTATTCCACGTGTCTTAAATTTTTGTTTTCTTCATTAATAATCTTCATCAACTTTCCTAACATATATAACACGTCGTAATTTATTTGTACATCTCAACAAGTTTTTCACCGCCAATTTAGTCAAGATGAGTTTGTCAAGTTTTAGTTATAACCGATGATTCTGAGCTTGAGAGACTTTATTTTTCTTACAAATAATTAGGATTTTTCACCCTACAAATAACTAAACAACATTGTAAAATTATATTCATAAAACAGAATATAACAAAAACTTCAAAAGTACGACAATTGTTCGATAGTTCAACATATTTAAAAAACAACAGAACATCAAATTAAAATTTTCCAAATTTTAATTGATAAATAAGTTTCATCATCTTCCTCCAATGAAGGAAGGTTGAGATCGGAGCACAGTACGGTGCTCCAGCAGCAGCTCTCTTCAAGGTTGGTCCTTTGGTGGATGTGAAGTGCATTCATCTGATGAAAATGATACACGTGCTTCTTCATCAGGCACATCACCAAACACATCACACAACTGCTTACATGGTTTATATGGACGTGATCCATCACCAAACACAGCATGCAACTGCTTAGCCATGACCTGGGTATTTTTTTGTACTTGTGTTTCCTCTTGTGATTTTGCAGCGACCGTCTCTCTTCCTTGTGTTGTCTCTATTTTTTCTTTGTCCTCCAAAACATTCTCTTCCGCACCCTTTGGTAGTTGATCATCGATAGGTCTATACATAGACAGATCAACAACCAACTGTATTGCAGGAAATTCTATATTTTTATTTTGAAAGCTCAATTATAAACAGGTATTTTGAATTCGATAAATAAAAGAAGTAATAATTTTAAACAATATATGCATTTTCTTCCTTACTAGAGGATAGTGGCTCAGCATGGTCAAAATTTGGTGAAGAAATGTGTTCTTCATCAATGCCAGTTTTGTCCTTCCAATATCCAAGGAAAGGAAAACAACAGTCATATCATCAGTACATAAGAAATGACCATCTAGATAGATAGATCCTATATATGTTGTATCGGTAGATAATCAAATTAGGAAAACTTACATTCTCTTTTTCATTCGAGGAACTTTTCTCAGTTAAAGTACTCTTGACGGAGCCAGTTGGTGAAGCCATGAATGCTTAATTAATTTGAAAGAAGAAGCAAGATTGTTGATGTTGTTGATGAGTGGTGAGATGGGAAAAATAAGTTATGCAGGAGTCCTATTTATAACTCTCACCAATAATTATATTTGACATATACATTTAATAAAATTCACATTTGGTTACAACTGTTTTCTACTATAATTAATTCAGTATAAATTAATGAATTGAGTTATCTACCAACTGAAAACAATGTTTGAAGTTAAAAGGTATCTGACTATTTTTTTGTCATTAGCCGAGTGGCCCTATTGGCTCTTTTTTTGTAAGACAATGTGATTTTCGTGCCTGACGTCATGTTGATGTCATGCATGACGTTAGACACGAAAATCACATTGTCTTACAAAAAAAAGGGTCAATGGGGCCACTCGGCTAATGACGAAAAAATAGTCAGATACCTTTTAGCTTCAAACATTGTTTTCAATTGGCAGATAACTCAATTCATTAATTTATACTGAATTAATTATAGTAGAAAAACAGTTGTAACCAAATGTGAATTTTATTAAATGTATATGTCAAATAAAATTAATGGTGCGAGCTATAAATAGGATTCCTCCATAACTCATTTTTCCCATCCCACCACTCATCAACAACATTAACAATCTTGCTTCTTCTTTCAAATTAATTAAGCTTCCATGGCTTCACCAATTGGCTCCGTCAAGAGTACTTTAATTGAGAAAAGTTTCTCTAATGAAAAAAAGAATGTAAGTTTTCCTAATTTGATCATCTATCGATACAACATGTATAGGATCTATCTATCTAAAAGGTCATTTCTTATGTACTGATGATATGACGGTTGTTTTCCTTTCCTTGGATATATGAAGGACAAGACTGGCGTTGATGAAGAACACACTTCTTCACCAAATTGTGACCATGTTGAGCCACTATCCTCTAGTAAGGAAGAAAATGCATATATTGTTTAAAATTATTACTCCTTTTATTTATCGAATTCAAAATACATGTTTACAACTGAGCTTTCAAAATAAATATAGAATTTCCTGCAATACAGTTGATCTGTCTATGTATAGACCTATCGATGATCAAGCACCAAAGGGTAAGCAAGAGAAGGTTTTGAAGGACAAAGGAAAAAAAGAGGCAACATAAGGAAAAGAGACGGTTGTTGCACAAGAGGAATCACGAGTACAAGATAACACCCGGTTTAGCGGTTGCGTGTTGTGTTTGGTGATGGATCACGTCCATATAAATCACGTAAGTGGTTGTGTGATCTGTTTGGTGATATGCCTGATGAAGAATCATGCATATCATTTTCATCAGATGAATGCACTTCACATCTACCAATGGACCAACCTTGAAGAGAGCTGATGTCGGAGCACGTACTATGCTCAAATTTCAATCTTTCTTCATTGGAGGAAGATGATGAAGCATATTTATCAATTAAAATTTGGACAATTTTTATTTGATAATCTGTTATTTTTTTTATATGTTGAACTATCGAACAAATTGTCGTACTTTTGAAGTTTTTATTACATTTTTGTAGTGTTATTTAGTTATTTGCAGTGTTAAAAATCCTGTTATTTGTAAGAAAAATAAAGTCTCTCAAGCTCTGAATCATCGTCTAGAACTTGACAAACATCATCATGACTAAATATGATGGTGAAAGTCTTGATGAGATGTACAAATAAATTACAATGTGTTATATATGTTAGGAAAATTGATGAAGATTATTAATGAAGAAACCATAGATTTAAGGCACGTGGAATATTTTTTGTGTTAAAAGAGGGATTGCTTGTCTATTTATGGGATTTTGCAAAGAATACTCCTTTAACAAACCTCATAAAATACCATAGTATATATTGATCCTTACATTTTAGTCAAAAACTTCTATTTTATTTATATCAATAAGGTGCACTTATTTTCTACCTACTTTTATAAGAAAATTTGGCCATTGGCTTCCCCCTGCCTCTCTCTTTGTAACTTCCAGGCAAGAAATGGACTGTCAAATACAAAAAATTTATGACTAGTCATAAGTCAATTGATGGAATATTCAATTTCCAACAAGAAAAACACCTATATGCTTTGTTGCTCGAACTCTTCAAAAATATCATCAGGTGCGTGGCAGATCCACCAAAAGTAGAGCATTTATGTGAGGATCCAACATGAGTGAGAGTCGAAGCAACATAGTCTATATAAAGA
>JBCEWC010022347.1:0-10065 GCA_038996855.1 Solanum aculeatissimum | reverse complement strand
TGCTATGATGGCTTGATCGAGGGTCTTCGGGTCCTCTTTCGCCATGTCACATCTAGGCCCCCCTTCGGGTCGTGACAGTATGGTTTTGGACTACTTTAGCAATGACATTTGGTCTCCTCTTGAAAACATGAGGAGATTATCTACCAAGCTCAGGTGAGTGATCTTGAGTCAGCTGCACATAGAGTGATACTCGAACTGCTTGTGGTTGGCCAAGTTGTTTAGGTTCCTACTTAGATACTCCATGGCTATGCAAAACAAAAAAAAGACATTGGATCTCCTTGCTAAGGCCTCTAGCTTCCTCAAATGGTTTTGTAAGTTCACCATTGACCAAGAAAGAAAGGAGATAATGGTGACACATTTCATAACCTAGCCTATGATTTGGTAGGAAATCTGTGGCCTGTCATTACTTACTCTGAGTATTTCTAATCTACAGTATCATATGTTTTTTGAATATCCATCTTTATCATGCATCTAGGTGAGATGTTTTACTCCTTATATGTTTTGACTAACTCATGTGCTCATACAATGTTATCATCTACTTTCTTCCTTGGGATAAAACCAGCTTGAGTTTTTGAGATCACACTTGTTATCACCTTTTATATTCTATTAGCTAGCATTTTTGCGATGAGTTTGTACAAGACAGTACAACATGCAATAGGCCTATATTTCTTAATGTTGGAAGGCTTTGGTACTTTGGGAAGCAAGGTTGCAACAATATGGTTCACTGCTTTGTATAGCTTTCGGGTCATGAAAAACTCCTTCACAGCTTCATATATATCATGTTTCATGACTGACAAAGATCTCTTTAAAAACAAATTATTATATCCATCTACTCCTACATCATTATCATCTCAAATTGAGCAGAGTCCGTCATAGATTTCCTTCTCAGTGACTTCTACACACAAGGCTAAATGCTAAGTATGATTCAAGATTCGACTAGTCCTCATGATGGTTTTACTGACTATAATAGTATGAGCTAGAGCAGTCCCCATTAGAGACTGATAATTCATGATGATTTTATTTTGGATTGTAGTAGGCTCCACAAGTTTTCCACCATTTACTGAAGTAAGTTTGACAATCTATTTCTTGTGGCTTCTCTCCTTTATCATTAATGTGAAATATTTATTATTTGAATCTATTAATTTAATCTACATAGCCCTAGATCTTTGTTGACGAATGCTTTCCTTAATGTTTGGCCCATTTTCTAATTAGATTAGTAGTTCCTTCTCGTCCAGTGTCATATCTTCGGTATAGTGTAAAGTAAGATTTGACTGAGTGATTTTGAAAGAGCTTCTGATGAAATGGATCTTCTTTGTAGCTATCCTGTAATGATTATTATTCAACATTTTAAAGTCTTCTTCAACTTCTTCAGCTTTTGCCAAACACACCTTAGCTTATTACCATGCAATTTGCCAATCCAGTTTTGTTGAACTATAGAGACAAATGTCTCATGGTTTGCCCATATATTGAAGAATCTAAAAGGAGTTTTACTGTTGTAGGAGGTTAGATTCATATGCAGAAGCATTGGTGAGTGGTCTGATATATGAGGCAACCTGTAGTCTACTATCACTCAATGCTCTTCAGTGCAACATAGAGTTTATTTGATTGTGTAGAAGAGCATTGAAGTCTCCTCACGCAAGCCAATGTTTGATGCATTGAGCTGCCAAAATCCTTATATAAGCCCATAGGGCTTTCCGCTGATCTATCCATATACCATAGTTGTACAACATTCTATCTTCTTGTCTCTACTAAGAACATAAGTGGATACACTGGGCACCTTGAGGAATCAGTTCAATACCAAACACATTGTCATCCCACAATATCCATATCCTCCCACTCATAGCACTTGTATAGTTGTGTATCATACCCCAACCATTAGCTATTCTTTTAACTATTGTAGTTGCTTTATTCACCTTAACTCTAGTCTCTATTAACCCAACTAGTTTTATATGATTTTCTTTTATATAGTTAATCATTTCCCTTTGCTTATACCTTTTATTAATACCCCTTATGTTCCATACTAATCAAGACATTTAGATATTGGTAGAGGTGCCACCTCCTTTATTAGGAAGTGGAGGGGGTCACCTACACAACAGTCATAGGTTGTAAAATTTCAAACCCATTCTTCATAGGGATTGGATATAGCCTGGGAATAACTCTTCTTGGCTTTACTTCCTGACAAGCCAACATTGCTCTTGTTTGTCTGCTTGACCTTATTAATCACTGGTGTAAAAACCTCAGCTTCAGGTTCATGATTTTGCTTCATGGAGTTTGATGCCTGAGGTTTCCCATGTATTTTTGTAGGTTCCTCACCAGCAGTGTCTCTTGGTATCCAAGTGGATACCACTTTGGCTTGCTTCTGTTTAAGAGGTGGTTGTTGCTGTTTTGGCCTTGGCTGATCAAGTTGCAAGGGTCTTACCTTGTGACAATTATGCCGTACCATCTCACATCCTTCACAAAACTCTAGTTTTTAGTAAAAAGTGATCACTTGTTGAAATAACTGTCAATGTGTATCCATGACTGTCATCTCTGTAGAAATTGGCTTAGTGACATCTACCTCAATTAACATTCTTTGATAGGATATCCTCGTTTGTTTAGATGCACACTCATCCACAAACAATGGGATTTGAACGACACATGCAATTCTACTCAATGAGTTACATCCCCAACAATTTAGAGTTAGTTTTGGAAAGGTAATATAATAACTTTTTTTAATGAAGGGTAAATTGATAATTTTAGCCTTTTTTAATAATAATAAAGAGAATTAAAAGGGTGTGAGCCAACCCTATTCTTTTAATATTGTTGTTGCGTACATCTGCTGAGAAAAGAAAAAAAAGAAAACAGAGAGAAGGATTATTATTCTCTTAATCTTCTCACGAGAGTGATCAGCAATTTCCTAGGAGAAATTTTGGGCGATTCAGGATAGAAGTCTAGCACAGGTATTGAGATTTCTTTGGCATGAAAAAGAAAGAATTAGCAGTAAGAGTGAAAAAGAAATTCACTGAATCTATTGAGCAATAGCTGATGCCTCTGTTTTACATCTTTTGAAGTACAGGTTCTACATACTATCTTCTTGCATGTTGGTATTTTCACTTTAAATAGATTTATAATCTGTTTGAGTACTACTGTGGGAGTTAGAACATTAGGATATGTGGCAAAATTCTCAATAACTAAGTTTTGATATTAGAGTTGAGATATTTTTGCCTTTAATTCATGTCTTAAGATGTGAGATATTAAGATTTAGCTTTAAGCCAAAGAGTTAGGGATATTGAGGCTTGATTCCGACTAGTATAATTGATATGGTTAATCAATTTTTTTGCATAGATTGAGGCAATTTGGGGTTGTTTTGGTTGTTGTTCTACACGTGCAAGATTGTGGATATTGTCATTACTAAGGTAAGTGAGACTTGAAGCTTTACTGCTTGCTTTTCAAATATGCTTTGAAAAATATATTTTTAGGCCTAGTACATGTGTTGGGACAAGCATGTGCTTGACAGAGTTGGTGTTCTTTAATCAACCCTAGATATGCTATTTTGAGAAGAATATTGAATATTTTTATAAGTTATATATGGTGTGTTGGATATCCTTCATTATTGTGATATGGTTACTAGGGGCATACATAGTTGTCGTAATATGATAGGGGCATACCCATGTTGCCATAATATGTTAGGAACTTTGTACATGCTGTCGTAGTATAATTTTAAAGCATTATACATGTTGTCATGGACTTGTCGAGGTGATGGTTTAATCTCCTTCGGTGCCGTTTATGACAAGTTTTGAGTGTGGATTGAACTGAGACATGTAGTAACCTTTTGAATACTTGTTTAAACTTATTAAGCTTATTATGAAGTATATCCTTATGTATATTATTTATGTATATCCGTTGTGCACATGTATTTTACAACTCTTGTTCCATGGGTATTGAAGTAGCGAGTCAAGGATCTTACTGGGTTATATTTATATATAGCTCACTCCTTACTTGCATGTCAACGCAGATACTATTGCAGAGGGTGAGACTTGTGGTTGATAAGTTCATTCTCGTGGACTCTATTGTTGAGGTGGGCCTTCACATTGTTCGTGGAGGCTACTATTTCAGCTTTATCTAGTATATCTTGTGTTTTATCTTGGGGTTCGCATGCTCGACATTTGAACTCATGTCAATCTATTAGATGCTCCATGAACTTATTGTGGGATTTGGGCTAGAAATATTTTGTTAAGTACTTTTTCTTTTCATAAAGTTTCTATGTGATATTGGTTTAATAACTATTCCATCTTAATGAGTAGTGATGAGGTTTGGTGTTGCACATATGGTATCTCTGTGTTTTGATAATTTAGATATATATGTAGATGTTTGGTTCTCCTAACAAATAGTATTGGCGGGTGTCAGTCACATCTAGGGGGTAATTTGGGATGTGACAGGTAACCCAAAATGGGATTTTAGCTAAAAACTCTGCTTCGCAATCAAGTTTGGTGGTCCATTGTGTCAATATCATAGGCTTATTCTTTATGTTGTATGGCCCCATAACTTACCTCCTTCATATCTGGCTCAAAATAAAAGTTTACCATATAGCAACCCTCATCATGATAATACAAATTAGGATTGGCCACAGTAGTCCAAGTTTGAAAGATAAATCTCTTCATATAATTTTATCCAGGCATTTCACCAATGACACACAGAATTAGACAATGCTTTCATTTATCCTCTTCTTTTTCATGTTCCTTTTCATCCAATTTCACAACTAGGTTATCATTAATCACTTCAAGTGTACTATAATACAAAGCCATAACATTACTAGCAACCCTATTTCCAGCAAATAGACTAATCCATGGAGTCACTTCTGTCTTACCTGCAAATTTGTACTCAAATCATCTGTTGGCTTTCCCAAAGGATGCTCCTCTACTATATCTACAGTGACCAATGTAACAGTGTTAGATGGAACATTGCTTGGTGGTGTCGTTGTTACTGGGGACGTCGGATCTGGTGTTGGTGACTCTGTATGATGTCTGGACTCAAGTTAATACTTTTTTGGATTGACCTTAAGGTACTAATGTGTGTGTTCATCATCATTGCAGAATTATCTTTACTACTAAATGTTTCTCTAGCCTACTCAAAGATCTTTTGATTGTGAATGAAGTATCTTATTACTTGTAATGCGCTCACTGCAGCATATGTTAGCATTCCTAACATTGAGAACAATTCATAGATCATTTGGTTGCCTTATTTCTCTATTGTTATATTTCATGTTTCATTCTGTCATTTAACATAATTTCTAACATAATCAAGGATATCCTGACATAAGTATTTCGATTGAAAGAGGAAGGGAGACAATTCAAATTCCAGCACAGAAATAGAAAGAGTGATGCTTCAAAGTGGAATTCTTCTAAGATCCATTGTTTGTAGATGTGGGAATAAAAAAGAAATTTGAAAGCAACGGAATGGTGTATCAAGTATTATGGATCATGAAAGCTCTCTTTAATTGAGGCTATCCAATATTCACTGGCATAATAATTGACTGTAAATTTATGATATAGTTGAAAAATTTAAACCTTATGTTAATTAAATACAGGATTAAACCAGAGAATAGGATGATTAAAGTTAATAATGATGAAAGTTTTCAATAGATTAAAGCAATGCCAGAATTGATGGTGTTGTGAGTGATGATAATGAATTCATTATGACTTTTACAGCGCTCTTATTCAGTGCAACACCAATAATTAGCAAAAGTTGAAGCTGCTATGTTTGGACTGGAGTGGTACATTCCAAAAGGTATACCAATATTATTTTGGAGATGAATTCTTTATTAATTATTGATATATCTCTATTAATTATTAAGAATAACGAGGAACAAGAAGTGTGAAGAGATGTAGAAGAAATAATTCATAAGGTTTATATGGCTAATGTTGTGGTAAAATATTATTTAAAGGAAGTTTATCAAGTCGGTGGACTCCCTTGAAAATGATTACAAATATCTTTCTAGCATATTAGCATCTAGCCAACACCTTCAAAAGAAAAAAACTTTTAGTTGGGTGAATAGCATATGTCTTGTCAAAAAAAGTGAAACACAAGAGAAACTAAGGAATGATTGTCTCATTTCCTTCATTCAAATACATAAGAATACATTGGTATTTATACACAAGAGAAAATATTATTTCCTTAATGTAAATCCTACAAATTAATGTGCATAATATTCTACAACTAGTGCTACATAATATTCTACACTAAATGTAGCATCTAGAATATCTCTTGCATATATTCTACAACTTATGATATACAATATTCTACACTAAATGTAGATCATCCAGGATAATGTTATACAATATTCTACACTAAATGTAGTATATGCAAGATATCCTATGATCTTTCCATTATGCTAACATTCCCCCTCAAATTGATGTTGGTGGATCAAAAAGTATCAATTTGCCTACTAAAAGTTGATGGCGTTGTCGTGCCAGTGACTTGGTAACACATTACCTATTTGAAGATCACTGGATACATTTGGAAGGATAATAACTCTTTCATTGACAACTTCTCTAATAGAATAACAATCCACTTTAATATGTTTGGTTCTTTAATGATAAACCAAATTTGTAGAAATCTGAATGTAGCTTGTGTTGTCAGCGTGAAGAGGAGCAGGACTAGATTGAGGAAATCCAATTTCTTTCAACAAACCATGAAGCCAACTAATCTCGGAGCAAGCTACAGACATTGCTCAATATTCAGATTCTGTTGAGGATTTTGAAACACAATTTTGCTTCTTACTTTTCCAAGATATCAAGGAACCTCCTAGAAACATGCACCAACCTGTGATAGAGCGACGAGTATTGAGACAACTAGCCCAATTAGAATCACAAAATGCATTAAGCTGAATATTCCACGAGTAGATATTCCTAATAGATATCGAATGATACAACGAACAACTACCAAATGTAGATGATGAGGAGCCTGCATGAATTGGCTAACTTGTTGAACTGCAAAAGAGATACCAGGTTGAGTAATAGTAAGATAATTTAGGCTCCCAACTAATTATCGATACGAAGTTGGATCAGGAAAAAGATCTTTGTCATCACAGCGATACTTCATGTTTAATTCCAATGGAGTATCTACGGAAGAAGATTCTTGAAGACTAGCCAAAGCAATCAAGTCCTGAGTATATTTGTGCTTGCTTAAGAACACACCTAAAAAATCACAATGAACTTCCAAACCCAAAAAATATGTAAGAGTACCAAGATCTTTAATATGAAAAGAATCCTTAAGCTACTGTTGGAGGTTAGAAATTAATGAAGAATCAATTCCTGTGATAATAATGTCATCTACATATACCAAAAAAAGAACACAACCAGTTGATATTTTTTTAAGAAATAAAGATGAGTCATATTTACTCTGTTCAAAAGAGAACTGAAGCAAAGTAGACCAAAACTTGTCAAACCACGCTTGAGGAGCTTGTTTTAATCCATACAAAGATCCCTTCAACTTGCAAACATCTGATGTAGATGATGGAAATAAACCGGGTGAAGGTTTCTTATAATTATCTTCTTTAAGATCACCATGGAGAAAAATATTTTTTACATCTATTTGATGAAGTGATCAATTTTGTGACGCAACAATGGCAATAATTATTTGCACCGTAATCATTTTTGCTATTGGTGCAAAAGTCTCCTCATAGTCCACACCATACTCCTTTTTGTTACCAAAGACCACCAATCGAGCTTTGTAACGATCAAGAGTTCCATCAAAATGGAGTTTAACTGAATAAAACCATTTACATCTAATTTGACAGACATCGGAAGGACAAGAAACAATGTCCTATGTGTTATTTTCTTTCAGTGCCAAAAGTTCTTTCTTCATTGTTTTCTACCAACATTCAAGCTTGGAGGCTTGTGCATAACTGTTGGAATAGAGATGGTGGATAATGTAGAGGAGAAACCATACAAGTTAGGAGTATGAGATGCTGTGGTAGATCGCCGAAGAGGCTCAAGAGAAGCAGGACTTGAAAAAATCTGAAATTCTAGTTGAGGAGAAGTCTCAGGTGTCGGATCAATTTTGGAATGAGGTAAAGTTGGACGACGCCGTTCATACACAAATCTAGATTTGAATCGCTCAGAAGAAGAAGGCAAATCTTCAAAAGTATGAAGAAAAGAAACAGAAGATGACTCAAAATGAGTAGGAAAAATATTGATTCTTAAAGGACACAACAATTCTAGAAACACAAAATTTGTTAGAACTTGGATCATAGCAAATAAAACCTTTTGGAGAAGTACTATAAGCCATGAAAGCACATTCAGTAGACTAAACGGAATGTTTATTGCGTTGAGAAAGGAGAAGATGCACAAAATAAACATAACCAAATGTATGAAAATTATCATAGCTTGGATTTTGATGATAAAGATGATAATATGGAGAGTCAAGGTTTAACATATAGGAAATAATCTTCCAACTTTAGGCCCCTTCGCGATTATTATCCCCGACACCTGATCCTGTCCAAGGCAATCATTACGAGAAAATTTCACATCACAATTGTTATCAATCAACTGACCAATAGAAATAAGACTAGTGGAGAGTTTGGTGATACAAATACATTCTTGAAAGTTTTAGTAATATCCCCAACCTCGTTAATTGGTAAATTACTATCATTGGAAATTTGGATTTGTAATGGACCATGACACTCACGAATATTTTTTAGCATACTTGTTGAGTTGGTCATATGATTGGAAGCGTCAGAATAAACAAGCCAAAAATTAGATGTAATGTCGTTATCTTGTAGTCCCAAAGCTGAAAGGGCTGACAAAATTATTTGTTGCACCATTTCTGGAGTAAGAACTTGTTTAGCCGCTCTAGTTGAAATTGAGTTATTAGAAGTTGAGTCATTTATCCCAACTTGAAAAGCATTGATCCTGTGATTTTAAGGAAGTGTGGGACACTCTTTGATAATATGCCCGTGTTGTTTACAATAATTGTAGAACTTTTTACCATAATTGCTCGTAATATGACCATATTCCTTGCAACTGTAACATTGAGTCTTGCTCATATTCCAATATTGTCTTTTTTCTTGAGCAACAAATGCAGTAGTGTGAACAGTATCTTGCTTAAACGCATTTTGCGTGAGAAAACGTTACTCTTCACGAAGTAACTCCCTAAAATAGAAATCCAAAGAGGGGGGCGGGTCATGATTCATCAAATTAGAGCGAACAATCACAAAATCAGAATGCAATTTCATCAAAAATTAATCTCTCTTGTTTTGCTCATAAACTGTTTGAATAATAGGGAGAGATTCAACAGGTGTTTTAGCATAAACGATATTCGTGAGTTCGTCCCTTAAGTTCTGAAATCCAGAAAAATACTCCTAAATAGAAAGGCCTCCTTGAGAGTAATTAGCAATTTCATGCTCTAGCTGAAAGCACCTTGCACTATTGTCTTGATAGTAAACCTTTTGTAAATAATCCCACATGGCCTTTGCAGTCTTGTATGACCTAAGATTAAGAACAATGAGAGGATAGATTGACCCTAAAATCCATGTCATCACCTGAGCATCTTTGACCTTCCACTGACTTAATTTTGTAGGATCAGTCGGTGCAGGATCACTTCCATATATATGGCCCCATAACTTTTTTCTAGTGACAAATAATTGAAATTGAAATTCCCAAGCAAAGTAATTTTTTCCGGTAAAACAAACATTGAATGACTCAAACTGATTTGAAGTCATATTTTTGAATAGTAAAATCCAAAAAATACAATGATACGAAAAATGGCTAGAAAAAATCAAATACCAAGAGCCCCAAATAGTTAGGACTAATTGTTGATTAACAACAACAAACACAAAAACTTCCAAAAAATATTTGAAAGTTACTACAAATTCAAGACTCTATGAATCAAAGAAGAGAAGGCTTTGATACCATGTCAAGAAAAGTGAAACACAAGAGAAACTAAGGAATGATTGTCTCAATTCCTTCATTCATAAATACATAAGAATATATTGGTATTTATGCACAACAGAAAATATTCTCTCCTTAATGTAAATCCTATAAATTAATGTGCATAATATTCTACAACTAATGCTACATAATATTC
>JBCEWC010022346.1:0-10066 GCA_038996855.1 Solanum aculeatissimum | reverse complement strand
AGGAGAGTTTGAATGGATGAATGAGGGTTTGGGGAATGTTTTAGGGGTTTAGGAGACCTTAGGGGACCAAAAATGGGGCTTAGGAAAATGTTAAATCACGAAAATACCATTAATAAAATTCAACTTTCCGAAACTAAGCAACGTCAAATGGAAGCTATAGTGCCCATTTTCTGGTCAACGAGCCGTCTGCCCCTTCATCTCACCACACTTGGACAAAGTTTCAGCGCGAACTCTCGGAGGACTATCTGTTACACTTCAAGAGCAACTTGACGGACCGTTTGAGGTGTGACTATCCGTGTAAGGTCCCGTACAACCATACTTAGTCCCCTAAAACGTGTCCAAGGCTTGGCCTAGCCACTGTCCAACTTAACGGGACAGTGGACGACCCGTTTGGGCTCAAATGAGCCGTTCAAGGCTTCGTTGGTTTAGACATGGCTTAGGGGTGGTTCCAGGCCACCCCTAGCTCACTGGAACACTTTACAACACCCTAGACAATCCGTGCAAAGTTTCACTGCTCTTGTCCCTGTCCTTGGCCACTTTTCTGAGCCTATCTCCAATGGCTTTCGAATTTCAGACAGTCTCACTGTTTGAGCCATATCTCCCTCATCTGAATTCCAAATTAAGTAAAACAAGTTGTGTTGCAAAGATAACTCAAAGAGCTTCAATTTTATATATAGAATCCAACATTTTTCATCCTACATCAAAAGTTATGACTGTTTGAAGTACACTGTCAAAAATGTCCCTCTAGGCCACTAACTAGCCCAATTTGCATTCGGCCACTTAAAATCAACCCGTGTCTACCAAAACTCAACCATGAATTGTAGTACATAATATAATTCCAATCATAAGGAGATTTTGAAAATTTTTGGGTTGTTACAAGGAGTTGGGGGATTGAATTTCTACATCTTTTACTTTCAAATCTTAAGCCATGGATAAACTATTCGACATAATTTTTATTTGCCTTGTAATGAATAGCTAAAACCCCAATTTTTTATGGTGTGCAATATAGTTAAACCTCAATGTGGCTTATGGATCGTGATTAATTAAATGTTTGGTTGTTGATTTATATTGGGTTTATGATTTTCTTCAACTATAATTGAGAATCAAAGGTTGCAAACTTGGGTTCATTATTAGATCTTCGAATATTGTAGTAAATTGGGTATTTGGAGTGGGGGATTTCATAATAGTCATGGGATAATTCATTGATTTGGTTGTTAAAGTCCTCATCGACTAAGGTATTGGATGGTTTGCTAATATTTGCATGAGTTCCCTTAGGCTTCTTTTGCAAATTGAGTGTGAGATCATTGTTGATTCACGTTGAGATGTTGTAATTGATGTAATGATAATTGTAGTTACCTGTAATCTAGCCTACCCTTATAGAATCACCACCGATTTCAACACTCAAGATCCATTTATATGAATTGATGGTCAACTGTGCACATCCCAAACATATTTCTTTCATTGATTTAAATTTATAATTGAGATCTACGATTGTAGTTAATTTTCTCTTACTTTTCACTATAAAATCATTATCTCATTATATCCAACCACAATTAATTAGATCAAAATGTACTTTTTGTTTTGAACCATACATACATTCCTCCTCGTGGGATCAATCTCAACTCAATAGTTGCGTTTATACTTGATAAGCAACCATCACACTTCCTTATCGTTTCGGAGTGTAACTTGAGTGACATCACATATCAATCTAATTTTTAATGGGTTGAAATGAGTTAAGTTAATGAATAGACAGATCAATAATTCTTTCAATATTAAATAGATTGAACGAATTGGGCTTGATTTTGCCACTCACGACTCATGCTACTTCTATGGAGTATAATTTTTTAATAAAAGGTGATTAAATTGACCTTTGATAGTTGTGGCTCAGCCATATTGACCATTACCACCATTAGTCTAAGTCTTTTTTTTTCCAGAAGAAAGTCGTGAGTTGGGGGATACCAACCAATCATTTAATATTTGTTTAGTTTTGGCAACCTAATATTATTGCACAAATCTCATTGTTATGTTCTGGGTTAGTCATCTTCTGTTATACAAAATATTTGATATTTTTTTTGTCTTACCAAGTCTTAATAAGAAGTGATACATCGTGTAAAGTAATGTAGGATATTTTATTCGAAAAGATATGCAAGTATGATATTTTTACTAGAATTTATGAAAGTAATTTGTTTAATAAGTTTATTAAGAAAATAAGAAAGAATTCTTTTCAGATTAATTGAAGTTTTTCTGAGAATTTTATTTAAGGTTTTTGCTTGTATTTTCTATTAATTGGTTATTAATTTGTTGTAATTATTTATATTAGAATCATTGATATGTCTAATTATTAAAGCTAATTATTTTTACAAAAATTAATCATTGATATGTCTAATTATTAAAGCTAATTTTTTTTTTACAAAAATTAAGACATGAGTTACTCAATAAATAATAATTTTACTATGGAAAGCGTGTGTAAATTCATTAGTCAACTTTCATGTTTTCTCTACCTTCTGCTGCAATTTATTAAATTCCAAGTAGACAATAAAATTTCATAATTTGCTTTTACTAAATAAGATAATATCTCTTATGTTTTGGGGTAAGTTTAAAATAATTATAAAGTTTGTTTGAATAATTTTGTCAATAGTGAACATTTTTCATCTCCATCTAATATTTAACAAAATAATGTGTTAAAAATTTAACGAGAATTCTAAAAAGATTGAAAAAAATAAAAGATTTAGTGTGAATTCATGTAATGATCCAGTCTTGTTGTTATGAATAAGTCAATGAAAATGAATTTTGGATTAGAAAACTTTTGAATAGTAACTTAGAGATTTCGAGACTAGGCAAGACTTGGAAGAAATCGGAGTCAGGTGACATCTAAAGTAATGTAATAATGGGTTCGATTTGAATTCTGAGTTTTGATGGTATGAGTTGATAGCTAGGACATTAAGGAGCTCATATGACTTTACGAAATTGAATTCGAGAGGGTAAAACTCTCAAAATTAATCTTAACGTGGGAGGAATATTTTAGAATGTCAAGATTTAAGGTTGTATTGCGAAATGAGAGTTTAGGACACGAAATTCGAGTGGCGCAAAATTCAAGTTCCTATCTCTGTGCAATTCATTGTGGCGGAAATAATTCCGCTATGGCAAGGGCCGCTATAGTGGAATAGGGCCACCATAGTGGGCCAGACACGAGTTTTATCAAGGAAAAGACTCAAAAACATTATTATTTCTGCAACTTTTTTCTTCGAAGAGCAAGAGATGACTTTCATTAATTCTTCCGATAAAAGTAAGTTAACCCTTCCACTAACTTGTAATTCGATTCTTAGATCTAAGAATCCAAATTTTCTTAGATCCAAACGAATTGAATAATGGATAATATATCATTGAACGGGTCAAGACCCAACTCAATTTGATTTTTTCTTAGTTTAATTATTTTATTTATTTTTTTAAAAATATTTTTGTACCTAATAAAATTATTTTTCTTTATTATGACTATATATAACATATCAAATCAAAAAACAAATTGTAAAATATTTTGATAAGATCTCTCATGAGTCAATATGGATTACATATTAATCCAATTTTTAATAGATTGAGTTAATAAATAGATGGGTCAATAATCTATTCAAAATTAAATGATTTTAAGTGTATTCGGAGAGCTTAACTAACTTCACCCAGTGGCACGATGAGTTATTTTTGAATACTTTTGATAGGCAGGAGCCCGACTAACTTCACCAAATGGCATAACGAGTAATTTTTGGGTCCTTTTGATAGGTGGTATAAAAAGAAATTTTGAGAGAAAATTTCAGTACACTTTCATATTCTAGTTTTTTTACCTTTTTTTTTCTAAATAGAACCTTCTTAGTGTATACTTGATTTTCGAGCAAAATTGAAAGAAAGGAGTTGGAGGATTGAATTTCTACATCTTCTACTTTCAAATCTTAGGCCATGGATAAACTATTCAACATAATTTTTATTTGTCTTGTAATGAATAGCTAAAACCCCAATTGTTTATGGTGTGCAATGTAGTTAAACCTCAATTTGGCTTATGGATCGTGATTAATTAAATGTTTGGTTGTTGATTTATAATGGTTTTATGATTTTCTTCAACTATAATTGAGAATCTAAGGTTGCAAACTTGGGTTCATTATTAGATCTTCGAATATTGTAGTAAATTAGGTATTTGGAGTGGGGGATTTCATAATAGTCGTGGGATAATTCGTTGATTTGATTGTTAAAGTCCTCATCGACTAAGGTATTGGATGGTTTGCTAATATTTACATGAGTTCCCTTAGGCTTCTTTTGCAAATTGAGTGTGAGATCATTGTTGATTCACGTTGAGATGTTGCAATTGATGTAATAATAATTGTAGTTACCTGTAATCTAGCCTACCCTTATAGAATCACCACTGATTTCAACACTCAAGATCCATTTATATGAATTGATGGTCAACTATGCACATTCCGAACATATTTTCTTCATTGATTTAAGTTTATAATTGAGATCTGCGATTGTAGTTAATTTTCTCTAACTTTCCACTATAAAATCATTATCTCATTATATCCAACCACAATTAATTAGATCAAAATGTACTTCTTGTTTTGAAGCATACATACATTCCTCCTTGTGGGATCAATCCCAACTCAATAGTTGAGTTTATACTTGATAAGCAATTGCTACACTTCCTAATCGTTTCGAAGGGTAACTTGAGCGACATCACATATCAATTCAATTTTTAATGTGTTGAAATGAGGTAAGTTAATGAATAGACGAATCAATAATCCTTTCAATATTAAATAGATTGAACGAATTGGGCTTAACTCATGCTACTTCTACTTTATATGCAATATAATATTTTAATAAAAGGTGATTAAATTGACCTTTGATAGTTATGACTCAGCCATATTGACCATTACCACCAATAGTCTAAGTCTTTTTTTTCAGAAGAAAGTCATGAGTTGGGGGATACCTAACAATCATTTAATATTTGTTTTGTTTTTGCAACCTAATATTATTGAACAAATCTCATCGTTATGTTCTGGGTTAGTCATCTTCTGTTATACAAAACATTTGACATTTTTTTTGTCTTACCAAGTCTTAATAAGAAGTGATACATCGTGTAAAGTAATATAGAATATTTTATTCGAAAAGATATTGCAAGTATGATATTTTTACTAGGAGTTATGAAAGTAATTTTTTAATAAGTTTATTAAGAAAATAAGAAAGTATTCTTTTCAGATTAATTGAAGTTTTTCTGAGAATTTTATTTAAGGTTTTTTCTTGTATTTTCTATTAATTGGTTGTAATTATTTATATTAGAATCATTGATATGTCTAACTATTAAAGATAATTTCTTTTTACAAAAAATTACATGACTTACTCAATAAATAATAACTTTACTATGGAAAGCGTGTGTAAATTCATTAGTCAACTTTCATCTTTTCTCTACTTTCTGCTGCAATTTATTAAATTCCAAGTAGATAATAATTATCTCTTATGTTTTGGGGTAAGTTTAAAATAATTATAAAGTTTGTTTGAATAATTTTGTCAATAGTGAACATTTTTCATCTCCATCTAATATTTAACAAAATAATGTGTTAAAAATTTAACGAGAATTCTAAAAAGATTGAAAAAAATAAAAGATTTAGTGTGAATTCATGTAATGATCCAGTCTTGTTGTTATGAATAAGTCAATGAAAATGAATTTTGGATTAGAAAACTTTTGAATAGTAACTTAGAGATTTCGAGACTAGGCAAGACTTGGAAGAAATCGAAGTCAGGTGACATCTAAGGTACAATAATGGGTTCGATTTGAATTCTGAGTTTTGATGTTATGAGTTGATAGCTAGGACATTAAGGAGCTCATATGACTTTACGAAATTGAATTCGAGCGGGTAAAACTCTCAAAATTAATCTTAACATGAGAGGAATATTTTAGAATGTCAATATTTAAGGTTGTATTGCGAAATGAGAGTTTAGGAGGCAAAATGAGGGTTTAGGACACGAAATTCGAGTGGCGCAAAATTCGAATTTCTATCTTCGTGCAATTCATTGTGGCGGAAACAATTCCGCTATGGCAAGGGCCGCTATAGTGGATTACGACCACCATAGCGGGCCAGACACGAGTTTTATCAAGGAAAAGACTCAAAAACATTATTATTTATGCAACTTCGTTCTTCGAGAGCAAGAGATGACTTTGAGCTATACCTTTTAGTTTTTCACTAATTCTTCCAGTAAAAGTAAGTTAACCCTTCCACTAACTTGTAATTCGATTCTTAGATTTAAGAATCCAAATTTTCTTAGATCAAAACGAATTGGATAATGGATAATGGATCATCGAACGAGTCAAGACCCAACTCAATTTGATTTTTTCTTAGTTTAATTATTTTTAAAAAAAATATTTTTGTACCTAATAAAATTATTTTTCTTTATTATGACCATATATAACATATCAAATCAAAAAAATTGTAAAATATTTTGACAAGATCTCTCATGAGTCAATATAAGTTACATATTAACCCAATTTTTAATAGATTGAGTTAATAAATAGACGGATCAATAATCCGTTTAAAATTAAACGAATTAACTGAAATGAACTTGATTTTGCCACCCTTACTGAAGGTACTCCTACCTAAGCTGGCGAGGCCTTAATCCACTTTAAGGACTCCACCTTCTTATTCTTTAATTATTAAATGTTTTATCTGATTAACATGTTTAGATGACTTATATGTAATGAAAGTGATTTGATAAGATTACTTTCTATTATTTATTGCTTTTTAATTCTTGTATCAAATTAATAGTGAATAACTATTATCGAACAAAACGAGTATTTTTAAATAAATCATATATATATAAATGAATCTCCTTTGTTAGTTATTTTCTTAGTTTTGGCAACCTAATATTATTGAACAAATTTCATTGTTATGTTTTGGGTTAGTCATCTTCTATTATACAAAATATTTATTTTTTTTAATAATTTTTGTCTTACTAAGTCTTAATAAGAAGTGATACATTCTGAAAAGTAATGTAAAATAATTCATTGAATAAGGATTAGTCATTTTCTATTATACAAAATATTTAACATTTTTTTGGTCTTACCAAGTCTTAATAAGAAGTGTTACATTATGAAAAGTAATGTAAAATAATTTATTTAAGAAGATATTTGATATTTTTATTAGAATTTATGAAAGTAATTCTTTTTAAAAGGGGAAAAGAGATATGCATATATTAATTAATCAAACATGTGATAAATTTATTTTGTTTTTATGTTATTGCTTTCAACTTTTTGTGGAGTTCAATCAACTTTTTAAAAAGCAGAATAAAGTGTGTCTTTTTCCTACTTTTTCTTTTTATTTTAAACTAATTTATGAATTTTCAGAAAATTCACAAATACAATTATTGGTGGATTTAAGATATTTTTTGTGTGTAAAAGTCTAAAATATTTGTTTAGACTAAAAGTCTAACTTATTTATTTGTAAAAGAAAAAAAGAGTTAAAGTGATTTGATATAAAATAATATATTTAGCATTTAATTATTCTATTAATTTTAATATTTCAAGTTCCATGACAAGAGAATAATTAAAAATTGTAATCCCACATAATCAATTTGTTCATGGATTTGCATGAATATTATTGTAAAGTTGATTCTATTTAAATCAATCCTAAATCTTTTCTTAAACAGGTATTGTGTCATCCAAGAAGATTTTTGAGGATAATGTCGTTGTTAGAACTAGAGACGGAGCCGCTTTGTATCTAGGGAATTCATCCAAACCCCTTTTGGTGAAAATTATACTTTTTATATATAGTTAAAATTATTTTTTATGCATATATGTAGATGTTGAATCCCCTTCGATTAGTTCGTGTGTTTGCTTTTTTAAATTTTGAATTCTCTTAATTGAAATCATGGTTCCGCTACTAGTTAGAACACTACAATATTTCTCTTTCTGGGGTTAATGAGATTTGGTATGAGATCAATGAGATTGATATTCTAATCTTTCTTCTTAGAACGTATTGATTTGACCCCATAAGCCTATGAATAAGCAATTGTCGAGATTGAGTAAGCTATTTTAGTTTAGTAATGATTCAAATAGATTATGTACTATGTATATATTAGTAAAAAAAAAAAAGACATAAAAAGGTTCGATCAATTTAATTATATCATCAATATATTTATTGTAGTTTTATGAGTAAAATTCGAGAATGATAATCATTATTACTCCTAAATATATGCTACAATGATCATTGCTAAAGATGAAGTCAATATATTAATTTCTGATTTAGCCGAACTTAATAACTTTAGTTCAAACTCTAACTCCGTCTCTATGAGTTGTTTAGTGTGAACATAAGAGGCAGTTGCATTTGTGAACATCAACAAATTAGCATAGTTTAATATTTTCAAAATGTTAAGAGCAAAACCTAATAATACACTTACAATTGGGAATATTTTCTTGTGAATAATTTATATATTAGTCAACGTTCTTGTTTTCTCCACTTTCTTTTGCTTTTTATTAAATTCCAAGTGGATAATAGAATTCTATATTTTGCTTTTACTAAATAAGATAATATCTAGTGAGTATGTGGGGGAGTATTATGAGAAAATGACAAAAATAATCCATATGTTCAAAATAATTATAAAGTGTGTTTTGAATAATTTTACTAGGTAATTAGCTCGCGCGAACTAATCTAATTAAGTTTATATATCTTAATATTAAAATTAATAAAATACTCTAAAGTTATTAAGTTCTTTTGATATAGAAAATTTAGCATTATCAATTTATCTCAAGAACTTTTGGTAATGTAATATTGTTAAAGTCCTAGTTATGTTCAATTATATTTTTGGATTATGACATTATTTCTCGATATAATTGGTTTTTCAATAGTGCTTGAACTCCCTAACTTGAGTGTTAAATTACTACAATACCCCCAACTTAAAAACTAATTTAGTATATTTTTTATATTTTAATTTATACTATATTTATTTAATTATATTATATTAAATTAAAGACAGATAATTTTTCACATCGAAGGATTATGACTTTTTCAAAAGGTTGTGACTTTTTCAAGAAGTTATGACTTTTCAAAGAGTTGTGACTTTTTCGAAGAGTTATGACTTTTCTGAATGGTTGTGACTTTTTTGAAAAATTGTGACTTTTTCGAAGGATTGTAACTTTTTCAAAGAATTGTGACTTTTTCGAAGGGTCTAATACTATCTTAAAAGTATGAACTCTCTAACTTGAATGTTAAATTACTATAATACTCTCACTTAAAAATCAATTTAGTATGTTTTTTATATTGTATATTATATTTATTTAATTATATTATATTATATTGAAAGCAGATAATTTTTCACATTGAAGGATTGTGACTTTTTCGAAAGGCTATGACTTTTTCAAGGAGTTGTGACTTTTGCGCAGAAGTGACTTTTTTGAAGAGTTATGAGTTTTGAAGGGTTGTGATTTTTTCGAATGATTGTGACTTTTTCGAAGAGTTGTAACTTTCCTCAGAGTTATGACTTTTCTAAAGAGGTTACTATAATACTCCCAACTTTAAAATCAATTTAGTATATATTTTATATTATATTAAAAACAAATAATTTTGCATATTAAAGGATTGTGATTTTTTCAAGGAATTGTGACTTTTCGAAAAATTGTGTCTTTTCCAAAGGGTTATGACTTTTTCAAAGGATTGTGACTTTTTCGAAGGGTTGTAACAGACTAAAGTACTGTTTGATAAGAAACAATTGTTGACACCCAATTTTTACCCTCCACAGTATGAATTAAATATTGAGCTTCTAATTTTAAACAATTTCGAATAATTAGTTTTCAAAATGCGAAAAAATATTTTTTATAATTTTTAAAGCTTAAGTATCTTTTATTCTTAATTATGTTCTAAATTCCAATGTCGCGTATTTTAATTTTATGTCTCGTTCAAATTCCCACTAAGCTTGCAATAAGAAGTTTTGTTATTTTCAATCACGTATAAAATTAAGCTCTCCGTAGATAAGTTGATTATTTTAAATCGTTTGATATTCAAAAGCTCTTCAATTAATTCGTATTAATTTCGTCTCA